>CM055122.1:514730832-514943332 GCA_029206835.1 Rana muscosa | reverse complement strand
AAATGCAGATTTGTCACATGGAAAAAAATAAGTACACCCCTGCATTAACCACCACTTTGAATCCATGAACGTAAAGTCCAATGTCCCAGATTAGGTGCCAATGACTAGAACCCTCTTAGGGAGTATGCAGGGACAACCTGATATAATTAAACCTCAGACATCTAGGGGTTGATTTACTAAGAGCAAATAGATTGTGCACTTTATAAAGTGCAGTTGGCTCCAGAACTTAGTAAATGAGCAGAGGCTCTGCTGGCTTCCATCATCCAATTATGTACAAGCAAAAACATTTTTTTTTTTTTTACTTTCCTTGCACATGATTGGGTATTCTTTGCAAAATGAGACGTTACCTCATGTACTAAGTTCTGGAGCAAATGTGCTTGCAGAGTACAACTGCACTTTGCAAAGTGCACAGTCTATTTGCCTTTAGTAAATCAACCCCCTAAGGTCTAGTGTTCTCTTTGCTATTGACATATGTGGTGTCATCATGCCAAGGTCACTAGAGCTCTCCAAGGCCTTCAGAAAGTTGTGCATGCCTATTGAGTCTGGCAAAGCATTTAAAAATGTAAAATTATTTGAAATCAATCATTCTACTATAAAGAAACATAATTTACAAGTAGTGTGGATTTAAAATAATTGACAATGTGTTCAAGAATGGTTGGCCCAGGAAATTCTGTCCATTTGATATTAAGAAAAGTCTCCAAGAACCCCAAGGTAACTCTTGCAACAGTTGGAGTCAAAGTGTATGCAATCTCAGAAAGAGAATTTTCTGTCCAAAAATAACTTTAGAGCAAGATTACAGCTGACAATTGAACATGTAGGCAAATACTAGGCCTTCTGAAACAATGTGCTGAAGACTGATAAAGCAAAGCTATAGCTGTCTAGTCACAGTAAGGTCCCATTCAAATATTACATAGCAGGAGTGAGCATTCTCACTCATGGTTTTTGTTGTGTGATTTTCACGCGATTCCACGTGTCGCACATAGGACAGCCCGTTCACTTCAATGGGCTGCCCTTTGCATGTTTGTCACCCAAAAGAAGCTCCTGCTCCTTTTTAAGCGACAAGCTAAGTGCAATTTTTCAGTGCGTATTTTGCCACGATTGCCACGCGATTTTGTTGCTCAACATTCATGGCAAAATCGCACCGTGTTTGAGGTTCTGTTAAGAATAATGGCACCCAAACCCACATCACATATTTTGCCATGACATGGAATCGAGCTGATTCTGCCCGGGATTCCAAATTGCGTAATGTGACTGGGGCCTAACAGTAGACATATTTGCCACAAACTAAAGACAGTATTTCAGAAAAAAAAACTCTTAACAGCTGTGAAGCATGGTGGTAGAAATTGTATGGCTTTGGAGTTTCTTTGCCACTTCATGGCCTGGGTAGCTCATAGTCATTGAGTCAGCTATGAATTCTGCATGCTATTAAAGTGTGCTTGTTGAGAATGTGAGGCCATTTGTCCAAAAGTTATAGGTCTTTCAACACAATAATGATCCAAAGCAAACTTGCCAATGCACCAAAAAACAACATACTCTTGTGTATTTAGACAATATTTGTTAATCCTTGAGTGCAGCTTTGGGTATACAGTATATACATTGTTACTTCATGACAAAATAAAATAATACCTAGCTACCAACAAACAGATAAGTTATTTATTCTCATATGTAAAACAATCTTATTGTAAAATAACCACTTAAATAACTTTAAAGTATGCCCTGTTATCCTCTATGTGAATGCATTTAATAAAGAAATCATATATACTTAGTTTTATTCCATTTTCAATAGGACACATCAAACACTGAGGTTTAAACCACAGGAAGTTAGCCAACAACCCTCTTCCCTTCAATTTATTCATAGCATTTTGCTTTTTTTTGCCCTTCCATTACACCATTGGCAGCAATACGGTATATCATAGCCAACACTCTTTCAAAGCTGTCAAAGGTAGTAACGAAACAGTTAAAAGCTTATACTGACATCAATTCTCATTTTAAAAGGTGGTCATTTTTTACATTATGGGGTTCATTAACTAAAATAATAAATAATATTTGCTTAGCAGAGTGAAGATGTAAGGTAAAATGTATTTTTATTTTTTTGCATATGATTAGGTAGCCAATGTCAACACAGCTTCACTTTGTGAAGTGAACATTCTCCACATCTTCAAGGTGTAAGGAGTGGTGTCATTCTTGCTTAGTTCACCTTTGCTAAACTACTCAAACACCCATATCTTTTTTTCTCCACAACTTGGAGACTAAACATTTTGTAGAGAAACAGTAGGAGGGCTAACTAGACCCCTTGAGATATCACAGGACACAGGACAGCTCTGAATTTCTGACATGATCAACAGGCATTTTTGCATGTATTGAACATAAATAACAAATACTTTCAATTGTATATTTAACAGGCAAAAGGGTAGAACATAAGAGAAGTAAATTCTTAGGGTTTTAACCACTTGCCGACCGCCGCACGAACATTTACTTTGGCAGAATGGCACGGACAGGCAAATGGGCGTAAATATACCTTGGGTCCCGCAAGCTCCGTGACTGTGCCCACGGGACCCGCGGACTCGATGTCGGCCAATGTCCTGCGATCATGTCACAGAGCTGCAGGACGGGGATGCCTGTGTAAACAAGGCATCTCCCTGTTCTGCCTTGTGACAGGACACTGATCTTCTGCTCCCTGTCATCGGGAGCAGTGATCAGTGTCCTGTCACATGTAGCCCATCCCCCCCACAGTTAGAATCACTCCCTAGGACACACTTAACCCCTTCCTTGCCCCCTAGTGGTTAGCCCATTCCCTGCCAGTGTCATTTACACAGTAATCAGTGCATTTTTATAGCACTGATCGCTGTATAAATGACAATGGTCCCAAAATACCACCAAACGTGTCCGATGTGTCTGCCGAAATAACAAAGTCACGATAAAAATCGCAGATCGCCGTCATTACTAGTAAAAAAAAAAAATATTAATAAAAATGCCATAAAACTATCCCCTATTTTGGAGACGCTATAACTTTTGCGCAAACCAATAAATAAACGCTTATCGCAATTTTTTTTACCAAGAATATGTAGAAGAATACATATCGGCCTAAACTGAGGAAAAAATCGTTTTTTTATATGATTTTTTGGGGATATTTATTATAGCAAAAAATAAAAAATATTGCTTTTTTTTCAAAATTGTCGCTCTATTTTTGTTTATAGCGCAAAAAATAAAAACCAAAGAGGTGATCAAATACCACCAAAAGAAATCTCTATTTGTGGGAAAAAAAAGGACGTAAATTTTGTTTGGGAGCCATGTCGCACAACCGCGCAACTATCAGTTAAATTGGCGCAGTGCCGAATCGCAAAAAGTGGCCGGTCATTTGGCAGCCGCATCCTCCAGGGCTGAAGTGGTTAAGTACACTTTAATAAAAGCGCTACATGTCTTCCTCTTGCTGAACTGCTTTGGTCCATAAAACCCCACTTATTCCTATGTTAATGTGACTCTGTCCTAAAATGTTCACTCTTTTTAAGAGCTACCACTGCCACAGAATATTCAGTATCTGACACTCTTCTGGGAGTGTCAGATACCTAGTCCCCCACTCTGCACTATGATATCACCCACCAACTTCTACATCACTATTGTGGCCTGTAGTGACATAGTGTCCGGTGAGTACAACCATAAACTGCAGTGCATGGTCAGGCATGGGGCACCCCAAGAAGTGTGTCAAATGCTGAAAATTCTTGAGCTGGCATAGCTCTTGAAGGTAGTGAAGATCTGGTTCATATTTTGCAGGACAGGTAAGGCCTCTTCTTTTATTGGAATTTTCATTTTTTTAATGCATTTTTTATTTATACCAAATGAAATTGATGACATCACCAAGCGATGAACATTTATTGTTTTGAGAATGACATTTCCTTTACATATATCAGACAAACTAGTCTGAACAAAGAGTGTGTATCACAGTCATAGAGTTTTCCAAAAGAACATTAGAGAGGGTGGTTTTCAGTGTGCAAGTGGGTTTTCTGATTTTGGTTGTAGGTAGATGAGAAAGAGAGATGTATGTAGGGCGCTCTGAGGCAGGTGGACCTTCAAAGGGTCACTGGAGATCCAGCTAAAGGTCAGGGGTTTGGCTTGTAGCCAGTGGATGGGCAGCTTAAAATGAACTTTGGCAGCACTCCATAAGAGAGAAGCAAACTAGAATAGGTAACCAAGCTCATTAGTTCATAAGAGGTCCAGAAGGATGGTCTCCTGGAGAAATCCCATCTAATATCTCGCTACTGGGCAGCAGTGTACAGAGTAGTGTATGGAGATCCAGGAAGAGCCACCACGCTGCTGGAGCCAGTGTGGGATGCAAGCCACCGGAAGTGACATCAAGGGTCGGTGACACCTTTCTGAGAATGCGACAAGCTCAATCTTCAAAAACGTAGATCTGCGTATTTGAAGAAGAAGCTAGTGCGCATGCACTTTTAGGTTGTGAGTAGATAGATGAGAGGTCATAAAAGTGTGCCCTTGGAGAGTCAATGGGTGGGGGTGGATAGAGGGTGCAGATGGAGCCCCCTATACCGCCGGGAAGCCGAGGATGTCATATGACGCCCGTCCAGAATGGGAAATCCCACCTGCGGATGTCATATGACTGTACGTGGGTAATGAAGTGGTTAAGCATCATCTTCAGTGATATGAGATATTTAAAGCTGGCAAAGAAGTAACCATCTGTCTATCTCAGCTGACACATGGATGCAGCACATTCATAGAAAAAGAAATAGTTGTTACATAGGGGGTTATTTACGAAAGGCAAAGTGCACTTAAAATTGCACTGAAAGTGCACTTGGAAGTGCCTTTCGGTATAAATCTGAGGGGAAGATCTGAAATGAGGGGAAGCTCTGCTGATTTTATTATCCAATCATGTCCAAGTTAAAATGCTGTTTTTTATTTTCCTTGCATGTCCCCCTCGGATCTACAGCGACTGCATTTCCAAGTGCACTTTCAGTGCAATTTCAAGTGCACTTTGCACTTGTAGTTTGCAATTGTAGTGCAAAGTGGATTTACCTTTTGTAAATAACCCCATAGTTACATAGTTGGTAAGTTTGAATAAAGACAACAGTCCATCCAGTTCAACCTGTGTTGGTGTGTGTGTAGAAAATAATTTCCCATATCCCTGTATATTGTTTTTGTTAGAATGCACGTCCAAGAGTCTTTTAAAACTCTCACTCTCATAGCATTTATGGACTGTTTAATGATGCATTACATAGGCGAATATTAATTCACAAATTTTGTTGATTTATACTTATTAGTGCAACCTGTTGTCTCGGATATCCCAGGTGGGCACATCCGCCAGACCTGTGTCTCCTGTCCTCCAAACGCACCCGCAGCCTGCAGATTCGCCATAACCAGCCCTTAACCCCTCAATCATGAGACAAACCACACAGGTGTTGAAGGTTAAACATGCAGAGCATCAACTGTTTATTAAATACAAAACATACACTTTTACACACAGTTAGAGACACTCCCCTTAGCCTTGTCATAGAGGGGGGTAGGGGACAAGGAAGAACCAATGGGAACTCAACTCTTGTACATTCAAACATAAAGGGATTATGGTAAGCAGGCAGCCCCTCAATACACATCCCCTGCGGAGAGATGTCTCCAGTCCAGACCCAACACAATTAAACACAGCAAGAAGAGGAGGGGATGGGGGAGAAGGGGTGTAGCATTACATTACATTATCTCAATGTCAGCTTGTCCGCATGTCTCTCAGTCTCTTCTGGGCCATAGTCTGTGGGTAGAAGGCCAGCCCACAGTCCCTTCCAAAACACACAGTGACAGTGGGTTCTGTCACATTCATAATTTCTGTTTTAGCGCAGCTTCTTTCTTTTGTTTTCTTTTTTTTTTTAACTATCCGTACTTCCTGCCGGCACCACCAATTGTAGAAGAGAGTTCCACATCCTTACCGCAGATCCACATCCTTATAGCGCTTACCCGTTGTTAGCCAGTTGCAATTCTGTGTGTTTGACATCTAACTTTTCAAATTCCCGTAAGTGATTCTTATCTCTAGTTTATTAAATTCCTATTGATGCACATGTGCAACTATTAAGCAATATATATGTATTCAAACATATGAGCCAAAATCCTCTATTTATGAACAAATAGGAGAAGAGTCATTGTCCACTGCTGACATTTTACAGCTTAGTAAGGTAAATTCCATTGTCAACATTAATAGTACTGTATGTGCATTGGTATGAAAATGCTGATCTAGTCAGTCTAATCCACCATAGCAATAGTGATAGATCAGATTTATCCCACCCATATAAAGTAAATATATTAAGATAGCCATAAGCATCAGAGAGTGATTGCATGTGCAAGTATGATCCAACTGTCAGAAGACATTTTTCTGCATGACTTTATGCATAAATAACATTTCTCAGGTCACACAAGCAGTCATATTTACTGTATACTATTTAGCATGTAGGGGGAAAGATGGGGCTCGTGTAGACATCCCTGGTAATAGTTTATTCTAGCAAAATTGAAAGTAATCAAACAAGGATTCCTAACATGGCCAATTATTGTTTATGCCAAGATTTCTTTTCTGCATATGTCCATAGAAGAGAGATCACTGCCCAGTCAAGCCAAGATCAGATAGATAAAAACTGTTATTGTCCCCCTGTAGTCGCTGGATTATTTGGTCCTCTTTGGCATTTTAGAGTCAAATATGTGTTTATTGCTTTTCATCAAAATAAAACAGCACAGATAACTGTCAGAAGTCAATAACCTAGAATGATATACTGTAAATCATGCTTCCTCAATATTGTATGAAGCGTGTCCAAAGTAGATCTGAACTAGTCGCCGCCGCCTCTAGGCAGACAGCGATACACCATACAAAAAACAGTGAGGACCAGCAAAATCGATTAGCATGACGTCTGACTACTATATGGAAGGAAACCGACAGAAAGAGAAGGGGGGAGAGGAGGAAGAGGGAGGAGGGGGGGGGGAGTTAGAGAGAAGGGTGGACCGAGCAGACCACGTCTCAGCAAACCTGCAAAATGGATTCAGGGCAAACTTCTGGGTTGGCTCTGAGGCGCCAATAATGCCTTCAGGGAGTCTGAGGTAGAGTAGTCAATCCAGAGGAGCCACAGGGTCTTAAATTTGTCATAAGTGTCATTATCCAGGGCCAACATCTCCTCCATGTGCATAATGTCATTGACCACAGAGACCCATAAGGACAGTGGGGGGGTAGTAGTAGTCTTCCAGAATCGGGGAATAAGCTGCCTGGCAGCCGACAAGAAGAAGCACAGTAAGGTTCGTTTCTGAGAAGCTATGGAGCCCGGGAGCATGGAGAATAAAGCTATTTCCGGGGAGGGCGTCAGGGGGCGATCGTATAGGCTACTGTATATGGCAAAGATCTGAGACCAAAGGGGCTGAATGGCCGGACACTCCCACATATATGTAGGTAGCTGCCGTCCGTCAAGCCGCACCTCCAACACGAGGGAGGTACAGACGGGAACAATTTATGGAGAGATTGAGGATCTTTGTACCACCGGGAGAGGATCTTAAAGTTTTTCTCCTGTGAATAACAGGAGATTGAGGATTTGTGCGTAAAGTGGTATGACTTTTGCCAATCCACTGGGTGGAGTTCCTTTCCCAGATCCGTGGACCACTTCCTGGTGTAAGAGGGAGGTTGATCATGTATCAGTGCGTGTTGAAGCGTGTACATGGTGGAGAGCAAATGTTGTATCCTGTCAGGGATCTGTGAATTTGGGATGATGAGAAAAGGTCAGAACAGAAGGAGGATATGCGGAGGGTCGTGAGCCAGTTTCCTCGGTCACTGGGCACTACGGGAGCGCCCGAGGTGGAGTCTACAAATGAACTCGCTACAGGCCATGTGAGGCGGGAGTATGGCCCCACCGAATGTGAGCCGAAGCCTTGAGGCAGGGCAGGGGGGTCAAATAGAGATGTGAGTGGTGAAGGATCTGTAGATAACAAGGAGAGCAGTCCCCTCTTGTACCATAGCTGAAGGGCAGCGATTATCAACGGAGAGGTACCAGAGAGCAGGTGTAGGTGTTGCCCGTAACCCCAGAGAATGGCCCGGAGGTCAGGGGCGGACAGATCCTGCTCCACCAAAATAGATGCTTTGGGGAAGGGGCGAGGAAACCACTCCAATACCCTGGATCGCAGCGCTGCTCTGTGATATAGCTCAAAGTCGGGAAGGCCCACCCCTCCCCGGATTTTGGGATATGTAAGTAGTGTGTGACGGATGCGGGACATGCCTTGGTGCCAGATGAAACGTATGGACATGGAGCGCAGGGAAGTAAAGAAACGTTTAGGGACAGAGATAGGAACAGTTTGGAACAAATAAAGCAACTTAGGGAGGGTGTCTATCTTCAGCGTATTGATACGGCCAAACCAGGGCATTGGGGAGGAGTTCCAGGCGTCTAGTTCCCTCCGGAGCCGGTTCAATAAAGGAAGATAATTGAGAGCATAAAGCTGCAATAGATTGGAGGGGATCGTTATGCCTAGATAGGAGATGCCTTTGGGGCTCCACTGAAAGGGGAAGTTAGCCTGTACTCGATTGAGGGTCGTGCAGGGAAGGGAGATATTAAGGGCCTCAGTTTTGGACATATTCAGTTTAAAATTACTAAGTTCTCCAAATCTGCGGAATTCACTCATTAGGGAAGGGAGGGATGTGTGCGGTTGTTGGACGTAGATCAGCAGGTCATCCGCGTAGAGTGAAAGTTTATGTTCGGCGGAGGGTGTCTGGATCCCCATTATTGTCGCGTTTTGCCTAATGGCCTGGGCCAGGTGTTCTATCACCAGAACAAAAAGTAGGGGCGACAGGGGGCAGCCCTGACGCGTACCATTAGATATCTGAAAGGAAGCAGAGGAAAAGCCATTGACCAGGACAGATGCAGAGGGGCAAGATTATAGTGCCATAGCCTTGGATACAAAAGTAGGGCCCAGGCCTAGCTGCTCTAATGAGAGGCACAAGAACTTCCAGTTGACCCGGTCAAAGGCCTTCTCTGCATCAAACGATAGTAAACAGGCCTTCAGATTGTGGCGTTGAATGTAAGATATAAGGTGGATGGTTTTGGTGGTGTTGTCTCTGGCCTCACGACCCGGGACAAATCCCACTTGGTCTTTATGGACAATTGAGGGTAATAAGGGGGATAGACGGTTAGCTAAGACCTTAGCATAAAGTTTAACATCTAGGTTAAGGAGCGAAATTGGTCGATAGCTACTGCATTGGGAGGGGTCTTTGCCAGGCTTGGGTATAACTGAGATATTAGCGGCTAGGAGATTACTGGAAGGTAGGTGGGTATCATCTATAGAATTAAATGCTGAGGACATTAACGGGACAAGGGATTGGGCAAAGGACTTATAGAACCTAGGGGAAAACCCTCTCAGGGCCCGGGCATTTACCGGATTTCAAGCCTTTGATAGCGGTAAGAAATTCTTCTACTGTCAGGGGGTTCTCCAAGTCAGTGGCCTGTTCGGGAGTGATCTGTGGCAGGGCCGTTTCTGAGATATAGTCTTTCATGGTGGAGAGGTGTGAGTCTCCCATCTGGGCCGGTGTGGTCAGTGGGGGTAAGTTGTACAGGTTGGAGTAATAATGTCGAAAGGCGTCCAAAATACCCTTCGAGTTGCTAATTTTTTGTTTGTCAGTAGTGCAGATGTGTTGGATGGGTCGGCGTGGAGGGCGGGGGTGAAGGACCCTCGCCAGGTGTTGCCCACATTTGTTGGCCAGAATGTAGTGTCGGTTGCGTCCCTGATCCCTAGCTATGAGAGAGTTAGCATCCAGAAGGCGGAGTAGTTCTCTGCGAGCGTTGGAAAGGTCAACATACGTTTCCGGATCCATGCTACGTTTCTGTACTATCTCAAGTGTGTTTATCGTGGACATGAGTCGGGCTATGTCCGCAGTCCTTGCCTTCTTAAGGTGGGAGCCGTGCTGTATGAGAGTCCCTCTAAGTACACATTTAAGGGCCTCCCACTTGGTAAGAGGGTTGGTGTCGTCAGTACGGTGATCCTGAATAAAGTTCCGGATTGCCAATTCTACGTCCGCGACACATAAGGTGTCTGTCAGTAGATTCTCGTTCAGGCGCGGTTGGGGGGTGAGCTAGGCTAAGGTGAGCGGGGGCCTGGTCAGACCAAAGTATGTTGCCCAGGGATGCCTTAAGCGGGGTGTCAAGTAGGGATTGGGATATTAAGAAATAATCTATGCGACTGTAAGAATTGTGGGCCACAGATTAACAGCTGTAGTCTCTCTCAAAAGGGTGCTGTACTCTCCAGACATCCACCAAGTGTGCGGAATGTAGGAGCGATTTTATGTGTGTAAGAGCAGTGTGTGATATGGTGGACTTACCCGAGAAAGTGTCCACGGCTGGAGAGAGGGCCACATTGAAGTCACCGCCTAGAATGAAGCAGGGACCGCCAAAGGAAAGTCATTTATTCAAAACCACGGACAGGAAACCCCCCTGGTCTTTGTTCGGCCCATACACGTTAGCCACTATAAAAACAGAAGAGTTCGATTTCAATTTAAGAAACAAGTACCGTCCTAGGGGATCAACAAGAGAGTCTAAGACTTCGGGGTGGAAAGATTTGTGAAAAGCTATGGACACTCCCTTGGACTTTGCCTGCGGGTTCGTGCTGTGATACCATTGATGATAATGGGGATTATTAAGGGTCGGGATAGCCGAGCCCCGAAAATGGGTCTCCTGCAGTAGCAGAATTTTAGTTTTGGCCTTATGAAAATGGTATAGGACCTGACTGCGCTTCTCCGGAGTATTGAAGCCCCTGCAATTAAAGGAAGATAGGGTTATGTGGTAAAGCGGCATCATTACAGTTTCGGGAGGAGAAGACATTGAATCTAAACTGTATCAACATCAGGGTCTGCCCAGTCCAGCAGAAAATAGAAAAGGGGGAACAGAGTGTGGGGGGGTGGGTAACAGGGGAGGGGGGAGAGAGGAATAAGAGCAGGAAGGAGAGAAGAGAACCAGCAGGAGAAACAGAGGGTGAAGGAGAAGCAATAGGCCACTAGGTGGCAGCATTGAGTCATGAGGTGAAGAACCTAACATTTCTAAGCTATAAAACAGGCTAAAACAGAAAGGGTACAGTGCTCGATCAAGCACCATCCGTCCTAAGGGGGGAAACGTAGTAAGCACACAGTGTGTCTCCCGGTCCCGGGGTCCGTGGAGGTACAACAACTATTATTAGACAAAATTAAACCATCAATAAAATATTATGTATAACCAAAAACTTTCTGAACACAGTCGTCCATGGAAGGTGAGCACCCCCCTCACACATTTCAGTTGTCACATTAGGGAGCCCAAGAGGCTCCATGGATTAGGTAATAGGGATGAAAACAGGCAGGGGGTGGGGATGTGCGCCAATAACAAAGTTAAGTAAATCTCTTTGCAATCCCTGGTAGTGTGGGGGTCACACGGATAATCATGGACGTCCGTCCTTTCAAACCGTGGGTGAGGAGGGGTGCAAGTCCTATGACAAAACAAAGATAACAAACCCTGTATCAGCGTGAGAACGTGCGATCAGCAGGAGCCATAGGGGAGTCAGTCCTCTGGTGATCTCCGGAATGAGTCTCTGGGACGTTTGTCCTTGCCATTCTTCTGCCATTGCGGGTGGAAAGGAAGACCTGGGGTGGTGGATGGGAGGGGCCAGTCTGGCAGGGAGACCTGAGGCAGTTCCAGTGTGCCTAGGAACCGTGGCAAGTCCCCAAGGGTGCGAAAGAGGGCTGTCTTCCCGTCATGATGAACCTGCAGTTGGAAAGGGAACCTCCATTGATATTTAAAATTCCGCTCTTGGAGGAGAGATGTAAGTGGTTTAAGGGCGCGCCTCATGGCCAGCGTTTGGCGCGAGAGGTCCGGGAGCAGCATAACAGGGGTGTCATTCAGCTGAATAGAGTCCTGTGTACTGGCGGCTTTCATAATCTCTTCCTTAACTTTGTAGAAGTGCACTCTGCAAAGCGTATTTCGCGGGTAAAGGAGGAGTCAGGATTTCTCGGGCTTGAGGTCCTGTGTACTCTGTCCAGTTCAATAGGGGTATCCTTAGGCCACTGGAGAAGTTGGTTAAAGATGGCGGCTACTTCCCCGGGTAGTTCCTTGTGTTCCACCGATTCTGGGATTCCGCGGATCCAGATGTTATTCCTGCGATATCGGTTCTCGATATCGTCCTGGTGGTACATGAGTTGCTGTATCATGACCGTGTGGGAGTTAAGGGTCTCTTCATGAGATTGCAGCGTGGTACAAATGCCGTCCGTGGCATTTTCCACGTCCTCCATACGGGTCCCCAAGTCCTTCTTGAGCTCAGTAATCTCCTTTTTATTTGTCTGCTCCATGCGGGAGACATAGTGCTCAAAGTCATTTTTAGTGGGCAGAGAGCGCATGTAAGCATGCATGGATCGCATCTGTGATTCCATATCCCACCCGTCCCCGGAGCACAGGGAGGCCTGTGAGAGGTGGTGGGGGCTATGGGGGCTACAGGTGGGGGGCCCAAGGTCTGTGAGGGAGGCTGAGCGGCCCCTAGAACGTACCTCCGTGGCGTCTGCAGGCTCAGAGCGGGTCGGGGACGGAGGCGCCGCCGCCATCTTGGATCTCTCCTGGTTCAGAAAGGCCGCAGAAGCACGAGTCACAAACCGGCCCAGATCTCCTTGTGTGCGGTCGCCAGCGGGCTTAGAATGATCCTTAGGTTTGCCCTTACCCATCGAGGCATTTTGGGACCTGTGTGTGCGGTGATGGAGGAGTTATGACCTCGTAATGGGAGTGTATATGAGATTTTTGCTGAGAGGACTATCCATTGCTGCCTACAACAGGAGTGCACTTCATGCTGTTTATTGCAGCCAGGAGGTAAGCTGCTTGAAAACACAGTGGTGTATCTGCACTGAAGAATTTTTTGGTAAAACACCCTAGCAACTAATGGTGATGGGATTCACTACAGTACTGAACTTTCATCCTTTAGAGTTTATTGGGTACATTTTGGACTTATTTTTTGCAGTTCACACATTGCTGTGCTGCGTTTTTTTCTTGTAACACACTTTTTTTTGCACTTTTTTTGCACTATTTTTACTTATTCAGGACATTATATATCTGTATTTTTTTGCAAGTGTTCACGGTCACTATATGTGACATTTATATGTATCAACTTTTTTTGCATTTGTGTCACTCATTGATGTTATCACGTCACTCATATTCTGGTCCTCCTTTGTTAGATTGGCTCTAGCCCCTTCCCTCACATTTCCACTATAGTTTAATCACAGCGCAGGCCCCTAGAATGGACCTCCGTGGCATCTGCAGGTTTAGAGCAGGTCGTGCGCGGAGGCGCCGCCGCCATCTTGGATCTCTCCTGGTTCAGAAAGGCCGCAGAAGCACGAGTCACAAACCGGCCCAGATCTCCTTGTGTGCGGTCGCCAGCGGGCTTAGAATGATCCTTAGGTTTGCCCTTACCCATCGAGGCGTTTTGGGACCTCTGTGTGCGGTGATGGAGGAGTTATGACCTTGTAAAGACAGCGGGACTGGGAGCTGCCGCGATATGCGTCTTACAGCTCCATGCGCCAAGCCACGCCCCCTCTTTGGCATTTTAAATGTAGATTTGAATAGGATAACCTGCTAAAGGAAAATAAATAGCTTGTAAGCATATACTGTATAAATGAGGACCTAAATAACCTGTAATGACAGATGTTTAACCAATAGATATTTATATTAGTCCTTTTTCTCTATACCAGCAGTCCTCGGGTTACAAACAAGATCGGGTCTGTAGGTTTGTTCTTAAGTTGAATTTGTATGTAAGTCGCGACAGGTAATTTTTTTAAGTGTAGCTCCAGTGAAAAAAATTATAATTTAAGCTTCTTGGGTAGCATAGGGAAGGGTTAACACCCCTGTAACATTTGTTTTGCTGTCTGTGCTTTGTTCAGAAGATTTTCACCTCACTTTCTGTCCCGATGACAATTGGATTTTGACAATTTTGAGTTGTTGTGGAAACAAAGACTGGTGATAAAGCTTCAGTGGAGACAACTTTTTCCCATGATAACTCTTACAGGAGTGAATTTCCCTTCCTATTGGTAGATTCCCTCTCACTTCCTGTTGTCTCCTTACATTTGTAAGTAGGAGTCGTTTGTAAGTCGGGTGTTTGTAACCCGGGGACCGCCTGTAATCAGCCCATGTGTGACCTGTCCCACACTTTTAAGGCCAACAGATAGTCCTTAGAGGTCAAACAACCAGAACAGGACATACATTTTTAGAAGGGCATACTGGGGTATGTATGATTTCAGGCAAAGTAAAGTAAAAAAAAAAAACTTTAGCAAGCACAGGAATCTTGGTTACCAAATAGCAGATTTTCCGACATTGTGTTGTTCTCAGTAAGATATTTGCCATACTATAGCTTGCAATAAATACCCATAAACATCTCTGACTGTCCTTGAAACCATAAACAGGCTTGACAAAGTATCTTATTTTATTTTCTATGGAGAGGAAGGGGGGGAAAATAAATTGGCAAAGTCACATGTCCATTTTCTTTCATGCTTTATTGAGCTTTGAGTTAAAAAATATATAATACAAATTAGAACATAGTACCATGAGAAGAGCATTTACTGCAACTGTATCAGCCAAATAACACAACTGTCACCCTATAAAAAAAAGCATTAAAAAAAAGAAAATAGATGAGTCAAAAAAAATAAAGTCCACCAACCCACCATGACAACTGTAGTTAATAGCCTACAGATTCCAATTTAGGAAAGACATTTAAATATCTAGAAATAGGTGGGTTTTATAATTGTCAAAAAATGGAGCCCATATTCAATTAAACTTTGCCAGTCAATCACGGCTTAAATAGCTAATTGTATATTGTTAATTAAATCAGCTTGTGTTCTTGGATGGTCAGGCAGCTTTCTCTTGAGGAGGATCTCTCTTAAGGTTTTCTAATCTTTCCAATTAACGTTCCCCCAAAAGAAGTCTGTCAATTGGCATATGAAATTGTCTTCCAACCCTGATAAAACAGTTAAGTCATATGTCTGTCATCTCACCTCTATGTACAGTTTACCAAATCGTCTGTAATTCTTCTTTCTAGACAGTAAAGTAACAAATATGTCACAGATAACATGTGCATAGAAAGAAATTCTGACTGCAGAGTATCACGCAGATTGTATTGAATGAGGAATTGAACTCGGAATCTTTGACAAGATCTGGCCTTCTCTAGGAGAACAAATTACTCACTCTTTGATTTCCGCTTTCCAGAGGGAAAGGTTTATGTTGAACAGGCAGAGGTTTAATGTAAAACATATGAAGCTATCTGTGGGAGCGCCAAGTGTATTGCATAATTACCTAAACTGATACTATATGCACACTATTTCAGGCTAAAGATGCCCATAAACAAGAGTTGATGATCACCTGAGCTGACCAATTACAGTCAGATATAGGATCAATTGCACGTTTACAGGCAATCTGCAAAACCTGCAGACACAACTTTTTCAATTGTTCTTGGGGGAGGACTTATCATCTGGGATTAATATTCCCTGTTAATCATTACTGTACTCCAGAGATAAGGTCAGGGCTGGGGATTTCTGCTCAGTACATAAATATGCACACTCAGCATATATAAAGATCCCCGAAATAATCATTCTACAAAAATGATTCAGCTGTAAGATCTTCCAACCACCAGCTCATGTCTATTGCTAACATAAAGCTGATGTCAGATGGGCGATTTATTAGTAGTGATCCTCCCTTGCTTTTTTTAGGAGATTTTGAGTTAAGAAATATATATATATATATATATATATATATATATATATATATATAGAAACGCAATAGCTAATTTTTCAGTGATTTTTCAACAGTTGCGTTTTAGAAGCATTTTATGTCAGTGAGAAGATTGCTTGTCATTCACCTCTATGTACAACATGTATGTCTATCACTGTGCTATTTCAGCATGAGCAAGGGAGATATGCCTTCAGCAGCTGGTCCCCACCAGTCCCACCATTGCTGCAGACCCTTCTGGATCCCGAGAGAGCTCTGGCCACTAGATAGCCAGTAGATCATGCAGGCAGTAATGGCAGGTTTAGGAGTAGCTTTATGGTACTAAATCTGAGCATGATGCACACATGTTTGTACACAAATACAAACATGCAAACCCTTCTTGATATTTTTTAATAAATGGCTCTATATTATTAGAATACCACTTGCATTTCTCAAGTCACTATCCTAGATAAAAAATAAACTGCTTGTTTTTCGAACTTGTGACTTAAATGAAGGTATAGGGCTATGCCGTCCTGTATATGTAATTTTGTACAGCTAATCGTCTGATTTACACACATCTTTCACACTGCACAGCCAAGCAGGTAACACAAAGATGTAAAAACAAAAAGAATGAGACAAAAGCGCCACTACCTAAGTGTATCATTTATAAAAGTATACTTATGAAATGAAAAACAATAAATATGCATTCACATTTACAGGAAATTAAAAAGTGTATGCATAAGTGTCCAGCAGGTGGCGACCTTCCAAGTGGTCAGTGGTGAGCAAGCCCCTCCAAAAGGATGTGATGTAAAGTGCTTGTCCCCAGGAAGTTAATCAGGTAAACACCAGGAAGAGCCAACAGAAGCAGCAGACTATCTGTGTATATCATAAAGATGAGAATCACTGTGGACAACAAGGAAGTGTTGTTGAGTGGCCTCTTTGTCAAACCTAATATAAAGATGTGAAAGAACCTTGTGGACTGATCTTCCTGGCTGTGTAGGGTGGCAGAGGTGTGCAATTCACAAGACAAAATGACAGGCAAGGACAAGAGCTTAAAGTTCAATTTAATGTTAAATAATTATTTGTAAAAGATTGCAAATGGTTTTATGTATAGGGGTTTGTTTATTAAAGGAAAATAGGCTGTTTACTTGCACAGGAAGATGCAACTTCCAAGGGGATTTTCCCCAAGGCTTGATAAATGTGGCGAAATTATGCTGTGCAAATAATACCCAATCACATTGTGCAAATAATACCCAATCAAGTGTAAATATATTTTTATTTACACTTGATTGGTTTACTGAACCCAGCAGAGCTGAATAAGTTGCTTAGTGTTGTCAATGGTTAGAAAGGGGCGTACGAAGGTGAAGTCTGCAAGATTTGCACAGTGATTGGATTTGGGGCTGGATTTGGGTCTGAAAGGACATTTGGAGCTGAAAGATTGAGTTTGAGGAATTGACGTGACATCCATGCAGGATATGCCAGTTAATGGTAATGGTAAGAATATGATAATGGTTTTTCACAAGACAGGAGGTGAGTTAAAAATCTGCAACAGGGACATAGACAGAAATTAAAAATCTGACTGCATTGATGTTGGCTAGTTTCCCTTGCTTGCTGTCTGGAAAAAACATGTTAGGACAGGAAGTGAGGGGAAATCTATCTAATGGAGCCCCAAAAAGCACTAAAAACCTAACCCTTAGGTAGCAGTTCTAACCCACTCCATAACTAAGAGAAAAACGTTTTGGCTTGACATACACTGTAAACAGAGCACTTAATAAAGGTGAACTCCAAGAATACAGCCACTTTGGAAACTTTTCTGGACTACTAGGGGTTAAGTCCAATAAGGCTCCTGCCACCTCTTGGATTTATCTCTTTAATATACAATTGACATTTTTTTACGGGTGAGCCAGCAGCATAGTTATCACTGTACATCCGACGTTCCGATACTGGACCTTCTGGCCTCAGCTTTAGCAGCTGCAGGGTCACATGCAACCACCGAGCCCACCCCTTCTTCCTAATCACAAAACGCTTCCTGTTATGTAAACCCATTCAAAAAATACAAAGGCTCCTGTGAATGGACAGCAGAGGGGAGGGGCGGGAGGAGATGCTGTGTGTTAGAAGGCAGCATCTCTCCCTTTAGAGCTCAGGGAGTGTAGCGATAGCTATCTTCCAAGAACTCCATAAAACTGTCAGATGTAAATTAAAGAGATATGTCCATGATGTGGCATGCACCTCGTTCGAGTTAACTCATAGTATGCCAGTGCATTTTATAGATTGGCTGAATTCCTGAAGTTCAGCTTTAATATTAATGATGGCACACTCTGATCACTTACATGCAGAGCTTTTTTTCAGGGGGAACTTGGTGGAACTCAGTTCCACCACCTCTGGCTCAGACCCTTTGGTGCCTGCTCACTACAATCACTTGTAAATACTGAAGTCTGGTTTCTGTGTTTACAAGTGACAGCTCTGAACTCTGTATGAAATGCAATCCTGGTATTTAATGCCCCATTAAGACCCTCCTACTGTTTTCGTGAAATTTGACTGCCCACACCCACTATTTGATGTGATTCGGAGCGTGTATGTAGGGGGAGGGGTTTTGTGGGGCTGTGGTTATGTTCCAGCACCTATTATTTGAGAAAAAAAGCCCTGCTCACATGGATATGAATATATGTATAGGTCACAGTATGTAGTTCATCTATGTGAAAGGGCATGTGTTTCAGTAGGGATGCTTAAACAAACAAGGACTATTTTGCTGATGATGAAGAGTGAACGCACTGCTCACCCCCTGTGCCAGCCTAAGCTCATCTTTAGTAAATCAAGCCCAATGTGTGTGCACTGGGAGTGAAAGGGTTACACATTATTTTGAGGATGTGTGTCTATGTATGAATGCTCTCCCCAGGATTAAAGATCAAGTAACACTGGATGTCATGCTTCACTGCTTTCCTTTTATCGCTCTACACGTGCTTCATTTTCTATAATTTTCTTGCTTTTGAAAGCGCTTAGAACACAAGTGCGGAGATAAAGTAAATTTCAAGACATAACTACACACCTTGCATTGTCACATCAAAGGATATCCTATAAAAAGCTAAAGCTAGCCATAGACATCAGAGAGCAGGCAGACATGCAGGCTCAATGTGACCAGTGAAAGAGCTTTCTTCTGAGAGATCTATCCATAAACATGCACACTCTGATCGTTCTGAGGAGGTAAGATTTTGACAATAGGGAAAGCACTAGCCGGTGAAAAAATCATTCAGCACAAAAGTATTGATATCTCTCACATGACCAGTTAATTGGTGATGTGCATGTGTGCTGATGCAGATTGACCAAGGGCTCATGGCCTAATCTGGACAAACCCAGGTGTTGGTCATCTCATGTTTTAGCATAGACATGATAAGACCACGTGCAGCAGATCGATATAATCCAAAAACAGTTTTGTAAACTTTACACTTTCCATATCCGGTCTTTAGAAGTAATCCTCTTCTGCTCACCCAGCTCTGCCACAAGTCATGAAGATCAGTACCTGGAGCTCCCGCAATGACCTTTCTCCAACTTTCCCCTAATTGTAAGTGAATTGAAGTACCATCATTCTAAGTTGATCATGCATTGATCTGTTGTGCCTGGTCTTTTCTATAGACTGTGCTTTGATGGGTCTAAACATAGTCACCTGACCGTGGGCTGCAGAATTGGTGCTAATAACTTAAGGTCGTGTCAAACCTTTGATTCAGCTTCCAGTAAAATGCACCTTCCATAAGAGGTGAATGGAAACACATAAAATGAACTAGAATTTTCAAAATCGTCTAAACACAAGTTTAACATTTTAACCACTTGGCAACCACCTGCCGACAAATAACGTCGACAAGGTGGTTGCTTAACTCTGGGAGGACGTTATATAACGTCCTCCCAGAATCGCGCACACGGGAAACTCCAGAGGACCCGGCGCATCACGAATCGCGGTAAATTGCCGCTGATAGCGGCCGTTTACCACGTGATCGCTCCGTCAAATGACGGAGCGATCACTTGTAAACAGACCGGCGTCATGTGATGACGCCGGTTCCTCTCTCCCCTCTCTGTACCGATCGGTACAGTGTGAGAGGAGAGGGGGAGGGAGCAGATCAAGGCAGCAGCGCTGTGGGCTGGATCTGTGACAATTGCAGTCACAGATCCAGCCATCCATCCATCCCTGCTCAGCCATCCCTGGTGCAATACCCTGCCAATACTCTGCAAAATACCCTGCGCAATACTCTGCAAAATACCCTGCGCAATACTCTGCAAAATACTCTGCAATACCCTGGTGCAATACTCTGCAATACCCTGGTGCAATACTCTGCAATACCCGGTGCAATACTCTGCAATACCCTGCACAATACTCTGCAATACCCTGCGCAATACTCTGCAATACCCTACACAATACTCTGCAATACCCTGCAAAATACTCTGCAATACCCTGCGCAATACCCTGCGCAATACTCTGCAATACCCTGCGCAATACCCTGCAAAATACTCTGCAATACCCTGTGCAATACCCTGCGCAATACTCTGCAATACCCTGCGAAATACTCTGCAATACCCTGCAAAATACTCTGCAATACCCTGCGCAATACCCTGCAAAATACTCTGCAATACCCTGCGCAATACCCTGCAAAATACTCTGCAATACCCTGCGCAATACTCTGCAATACCCTGCGCAATACTCTGCAAAATACTCTGCAATACCCTGCGCAATACTCTGCAACACCCTGCACAATACTCTGCAGTACCCTGCACAATACTCTGCAATACCCTGCACAATACTCTGCAATACTCTGCAATACCCTGTGCAATACCCCCTGTGCAATACCCCGTGCAATACCCTGCCATACTCCGCAATACCCTGCCATAGTCCGCAATACTCCGCAATGCCCTGCAATACTCCGCAATGCCCGGCAATACTCTGCAATGCCCGGAAATACTCCGCAATGCCCGGCAATACTCCGCAATGCCCAGCAATACTCTGCAATAACCACTTCCCACCCGCCTGCCATCATATGACGTCCTTGACTTTGTGCGGGGATATCTGAATGATGGGAGCAGCTACAGGCATCATTCAGATATTAGCTTTTTCAGCCGGCGATTCCCTACACCATAAGAACAATCATAGCGGCTGTTCCACCGTTGATCATTCTTACGGGAGGCGAGAAGGGATGGCCCCCCCGCCGCCCTCCGGTGCTTCTACCGACTCACCGCTACGATCAAAGCCAGGATTGTTGTTTTTTTTTTGTTTTTTTTTTCAGGCTTCTCAGCCTAGAGGTGAGATGTGGGGTCCTATTGACCCCATATCTCACTGTAAAGAGGACCTGTCATGCCATATTCCTATTACAAGGGATGTTTACGTTCCTTGTAATAGGTATAAAAGTGATCAAAAAAATTTTTGGGGCGGAAAAACATGTCAAACTAAAATAAATAAAGTAAAAATGAACAATAAAAAAATATATATTTTTTTAAAGCGCCCCTGTTCCCGTGAGCTCGCATACAGAAGCGAACGCATACGTAAGTCCCGCCCACATATGAAAACGGTTTTCAAACCACACATGTGAGGTATCTCTGCGAACGTTAGAGCGAGAGCAATCATTTTGGCCCTAGACCTCCTCTGTAACTCAAAACATGTAACCAGTAAAAATATTTAAAGCGTTGCCTATGGGGATTTTTTAAGTAGCGAAGTTTGGCGCCATTCCACGAGTGTGTGCAATTTTTAAGGGTGACATGTTAGGTATCTATTTACTCGGCGTAACTTCATCTTTCACATTATGCAAAAACATTGGGCTAACTTTACTGTTTTTTTTTTTTTTTTAAGCACAAAACATTTTTTTTCCGTAAAAAACGCGTTAAAAAAATTGCTGCGCAAATATCGTGTGAGATAAAAAGTTGCAACAACCACCATTATATTCTCTAAGGTCTTTGCTAAAAAAAACATATATAATGTTTTGGGGTTCTATGTAATTTTCTAGCAAACAAATGATGATTTTTACATGTAGGAGAGAAATGTCAGAATTGGCCTGGGTGCTCCAGAACGCCTGAAGGTGCTCCCTGCATGTTGGGCCTCTGTATGTGGCCACGCTGTGTAAAAGTCTCACACATGTGGTATCGCCATACTCGGGAGGAATAGCAGAATGTGTTTTGGGGTGTAATTTGTGGTATGCATATGCTGTGTGTGAGAAATAACCTGCTAATATGACAATTTTGTGGGAAAAAAAAAAAGAGAAAAAAAAAATCTTGATTTTGCAAAGAATTGTGGGAAAAAATGACAACTTCAAAAAACTCACAATGCCTCTTTCTGAATACCTTGGAATGTCTTCTTTCCAAAAAGGGGTCATTTGGGGGGTATTTGTACTTTTCTGGCATGTTAGGGTCTCAAGAAATTAGATAGGCCGTCAGTACTTCAGGTGTGATCAATTTTCAGATATTGGCACCATAGCTTGTGGACTCTATAACTTTCACAAAGACCAAATAATATCCACCAATTTGTACTTATTTTTACCAAAGATATGTAGCAGTATAAATTTTGGCCAAAATTTATGAAGAAAAAATAGTAATTTGCTAAATTTTATAACAGAAATGAAAAAACAAATCATTTTTTTACAGAATTTTCAGTCTTTTTTCTCTTATAGCGCAAAAAAAAAAACCCAACAGTGATTAAATACCACCAAAAGAAAGCTCTATTTGTGTGAAAAAAAAGGACAAAAAAAATCATATGGGTACAGTGTTGTATGACTGAGTAATTGTCATTCAAAATGTGAGAGCACCGAAAGCTGAAAATTGGTCTGGTTATTAGGTGCCCAGTGGTCAAGTGGATAAAAGCCTCAGCAATGAAGAAGTGTTGCCAATCATGTGAGAATTGTTGCTTTCAGAATGATGATATCCTCAGAACTTTCCTGATTTTCCCAACATCAATATCTATGTCTGATGATAAAATATTTCCTTTATCAAAAGAACTTAAAATCTGATCAATTTTGTTGGCAGTCTCCCAAGGCTTCCTAAAATTTATGTAAACCCAATAATTAAAATCTCATATAATCTCAAAGTGGTTCTAAAGGCTCATTCTTTGCATTAATGTAAAAAACCTTCTGAATGAAGCCCCCCCCTATACTTACCTGAGCCCCATCTCAATCCAGCGATGTGCATGAGAGCAGCGACGTTCCCAGGTCTCTCTCTTCTCATTGACTCATACAGCAGAGGGAGCCATTGGCTCCTGCTGCTGTCGATCACAACTAGTGAGCCAATGAGGAGAGAGCGGGGGGCCGGGCTGAGCCGTGGTATGTGTGTGAATGGACACACAGATTGGGGCTTGAAATCGAGCTTGCTTGAGTGCCGTCATAGCAAGAAGCTTGCTATTGGGGGCACTCTGCAGAGGAAAGGAGCCAGGACCGCCTGTGGGGAACCCAAAAAAAGAAGAGGAATGGGGTTTCTGTGCGCAAAACCATTGCACAGAGCAGGTAAGTATAACATGTTTTTTTATTTTTTATTCTTTCCTTTAGAATCACTTTAACATGTTTATGTAACTTTAAAGGTTATTTTCAATATTTTTAAATCTTCAGCTTTCATCAAAACGAGCTTTCACCCTCCCCACCAATTGTGCTCCTGCATTGCCATTCTGTCACAATGGCTTCCGATGGAGACTACAAGTGACAATTGCAACACACACTAAGCAGGTTTGGTCACCATCAAAAAACCCACCCCGAGAAATGCCATGTAGCCATCTCTGGAGTGCATGTGTGTAGATAGGCAATGTCTACAAAGAGGCCGGCAGGAGATCAGCAGCAAAGGGTAAAAAAAAGGGTAAAAACAAATATTTTGTTTAAAAAATCTTGACAATGTGTCTTAACAAACTAAATGTTTTTTGTTTACAGGTTACAGGCCTGCTTTCTGATTGGCCGGGAGGCAGAATCAGCGTGACAATATTGAATATTGATTCGCTATTGTCACACAACTGGGTGGGCTTCGGGGCGCAGCGCTCTGCCCCCCGAGCCCACCCTTTTTTGAAGCCTATTAGAGCCTTTGGCTTAAAAATAAAATAAAAATCCCCCATTGGAATCCATGTGTCCGGCGCTCTGCATGTAGATCAGAGGGCTTGACACACGGATAGGGGGGCGGCGCCCATGTGCCCTCAATGGATGGGCTGCCACTAGTCATCACCCAATCTTGCCAATATAAATAATGTAATATCTAGATGTACCTTTATTGAATTCAGTGACTGTCAGATTTTGGAAGACGGCCCGATCTTTAAAAGTGTTATGTAGCAATATGAAGTTCAAAGCAAAGTGCTCACGTGTTGACCATTTCAGCTCAATACATTTTTTTATGGTTGTTAGAATGCCAAGTGCTCTTTATTTGCACCTACGTGAAAAAGGCTTTAGTCGCGACGTACGGATGAGAAAGGCTAGTTTCAGCATTTTTATAATGCGTAAAAGTGAAAGAAGGGCATTTTAATTGAAGTTCCCAGGTAAAGTCCCTTTCTCTTTCTATCACAACATCTTCCACCGCACCCAAGTCTTTGTCCAGCTACTCTTCTCCTTATCAGATGAAAGCTTCTAAGACATTCTTGCATAACAATGCTTGAGTTTGACAAAGTTCTTCTGTCTGCTAAACTGTGTGCTTTTAGTGAGCTGCAGCCCTCATCTGAAAGGCCTGTTTATGCATACAGTCTCGAAAGAATTGTTTTTCAAAGAAGAAAAAACAACATTAAAATGGAAGAGCATAGGCCTCCAGCCTTATTCAAATAGTGGAAGTGTTAATCTCATGTGAAGAAAATAATGAAGTAACCCCCTACAACAATTGCAGCCTCGGGAAAGAAAACTTTACATAGAATGTGATAAGCTCCAGCAATTAATCACAGGGCCGAGAAATGTTAACACGGTGTAAATGTGCACATCATTACACAGGCTAATTACATATACAAATGTACATTTACTACACCAATGTTCAGAAAAAATGTTAATAGGGTGTATTTGGTTTCACCTTTTAAATAATGAACAAACTCACCAGATTACATACAAGTTATGTAACCAATAGAACAATTGTACTTCATCGTTACAATGTGACTGATATGTGGTCATTTTTTTAAAGGTTATCAGAAAGCAATATACTGTATATAGACAGCATGTACTAAAAAAAAATTGTGTGTCACTTTGATGGTCGCCAGTTTTTTCATACACACAGTATGTGCATGGCCTCTTGGGCTAGTGGCACCTGAACAGTCCGTTTCTATAAGGAGCTCACAATGTACCAGAAATATGTACCTGTGTGGTCAGTTGCTTTAATTTGCCCATATACCTTATGAAGTTTCACCATTTTTCATTGCATTTACTTCAACTGCGTCTTCTCTGGTATCACCAGCATTGTTTTCTATAAATTTACTAGCACTGATAAACAGACTTTCATGCTACAGCCAATAATACGGAGCTATTGTTTTTTTTTCCACAGTGTTTTGCCTATAATCATTACAGAAATGGGCAGGGTTAGACCCTCTGTTAAAGCCTCGTATACATTACTATTTTTTTTTTCAGTTCAACCCAGTGGGTTAAAAGGAAAAATGACTGACAGCTCAGGCCTGAGCCGCTGTACTAACAATCTGATATTAGTACAGTGATCTCCCCTGCTGTGCTATTGTGTTCCCCCCGGCCCCCGCCAGCACACTCCAACCACACTCCATCCTGATTGGGAGCCGATCGGCAGACCTTTTTCGGTCATACCCCTTTGACAGAAGCTGGCCAAATGGCCAGCTTCTATCGGACTGACTCCAGTACACGCGGGCTGAATGTCAGCTGGTTTCTATTGAAGCAGACAATGCCACCCGACATTCAGCCTGTTTGTACTAGGCTTAGATTTATATTGTTGTTTATGTTGCCATTGGGGAGATTCTGCATTTTACACAAAGGTGGCAAAGGCCCACTCACATTCCATAGCATAGCAGCCTTGATCCTCTTCTTCTTGTGTCCCCTGCTAGCACTCCTGACTACTCCCTCTGCAAAGTTCCCCCATAGGAAGCTGCTTCCTATGGGGGGCACTCATGTGTGCTCAATCCTGAGCTGGGCAGTTTGTGTCTATTCAGACACACAGCCCAGGTCGGCCCAGCCCCCTGCTCTCTCCTGACAGATTTTGACTGACAGCAGCAGGAGCCAATGGCTCCCACTGCTCTCAGCCAAGCCTGTGAGAGTGGAGAGAGGAAAGAAGAGCTGCTGCAGATGTGCAGAGAGCTGAATTGTGATGGGGCTCAAGTAAGTAATTTGGTGGGGGCTGCAGGGGAGCCACTATTAAAATGTTTTTACCCTAATGCAGAGAATGTATTAAGGAATACCCAGTAGTGTATTTGGATTTTGTGCTGCCCTAGGCCTGACTAAACTCGTGCACCCCCTAATTTAAATATGACCCACCTCTTTCTGTCAAGGCCACACCCCTGAAATTTTTGAGTGGGGACACTAGTTCTGAGGGCCATTGAATGCCCTTAATTTGCAAAGATTTCCTCTCACTCCCTGTTTGGCTATGGGCCAGGAAGTGAAGGGAAATCTCTGCAACGGGACAGGGATGGTAAAAAATAAACTGACTGGGGCTATAACCCTCCCTTACTCTATCCAAAATGAAAAAAAAAAGTGTTGCCTATAGTTATACTTTAAGCACAAATTTCTGATAATTTTATGGAGAGGACTAAGAAGATATAATCATGCCAATGGTACAGCAGAAAACATAGCACAGTGTGAAAGGTTTGTGGTCAAGGATGATAGGACAGTCAAAATTAGAAGCAGCGCAAGCCCCCCCCACCCTTCCCCCCCCCACAGTTGCAGAATGCCGGTCCGATATATCGGAAGCACTGCGGCCGCTTTATGTGGGCGTTAGACTAATTTGTCTCTCAGCCCAGTTCGCCCCATAAGACTGCGCTACACTAACAGTGTAGCGCAAGCCGACGGGGACTCTTTCCATGCTGCCCCCCTGCAAAGTGCTGCCCTAGGCCTGGACCTTGTTGGCCTAGGCCAGGATACAGCGTTGGGAATACCTTTACACCCACTTTTACTGATACATTAGAAGGGCAGCTTGCTCTGTTGAAAAAACAGACTTGCTGGCCAGATCTCAAGGTGAATATAAAGGAAAGAAAACGTATGCAGCCACCACATCTAAGAATTGGTAAGCTGCAATATAATAAAATATTGCTTTTGGGTTCAACACCGTTTTAATGCTGGCAGCAGTCAGACATTAGCACATTACCTGTTTTTCCTTACAACATCCACATTTATATCCTTAAATTATGTGTTTCAGTAATCAATTAATTGCAAAATATATGCATGAAAAGGACACAGAGTGGGAAAAATTACTACAAGTTGTACCCTTTCTCCAGACCTGTATTCATTTTGAATACACAGTAAAGGTAACATTACATTTCTGTATCCATTCACATATTCTTTAACCACTTAAGCCCCGGACCATTTGGTAGCTAAAGGACCAGAGGTGAATTCAGAATTTTGTACTGCGCTGCTTTAACTGTAAATTGTGCGGACATGCAATGTTGTACCCAAACGAAATTTGCGTCCTTTTCTTCCCACAAATAGAGCTTTCTTTTAATGGTATTTGATTGCCTCTGCGATTTTTATTTTTTGCGATATAAACGGAAAAAGACCGAAAATTTTGAAAAAAAATGATATTTTCTACTTTTTGTTATAAGAAAAATCGAATAAACTCAATTTTAGTCATACATTTAGGCCAAAATGTATTCAGCCACATGTCTTTAGTAAAAAAAATGTCAATAAGCGTATATTTATTGGTTTGCGCAAAAGTTATAGCGTTTACAAACTAGGGTACATTTTCTGGAATTTACACAGCTTTAAATTTATGACTGCCTATCTCATTTCTTGAGGTGCTAAAATGGCAGGGCAGTACAAAACCCCCCCAAATGACCCCATTTTCTTAAGTAGACACCCCAAGGAAATTGCTGAGAGGCATGTTAAGCCCATTGAATATTTTTTTTTTTTGTCCCAAGTGATTGAATAATGACAAAAAAAAATAAAAAATTACAAAAAGTTGTCACTAAATGATATATTGCTCACACATGCCATGGTTATATGTGGAATTGCACCCCAAAATACATTCTGCTGCTTCTCCTGAGTACGGGGATACCACATGTGTGGGACTTTTTAGGAGCCTAGCCACGTACAGGACCCCGGAAACCAAGCACCGCCTTCAGGATTTCTAAGGGCGCAAATTTTTGATTTCACTCCTCACTACCTATCACAGTTTTGAAGGCCATAAAATGCCAAAATAGCACAAAACCCCCCCAAATGACCCCATTTTAGAAAGTAGACACCCCAAGGAAATTGCTGAGAGGCCTGTTGAGCCCATTGAATATTTTTTTTTTTGTCCCAAGTGATTGAATAATTACAAAAAAAAAAATTACAAAAAGTTGTCACTAAATGATATATTGCTCACACATGCCATGGTTATATGTGGAATTGCACCCCAAAATACATTTTGCTGCTTCTCCTGAGTACGGGAATACCACATGTGTGGGACTTTTTAGGAGCCTAGCCGCGTACGGGACCCCGAAAACCAATCACCGCCTTCAGGATTTCTAGGCACAAATTTTTGATTTGACTCCTCACTACCTATCACAGTTTCGAAGGCCATAAAATGCCAAAATAGCACAAAACCCCCCCAAATGACCCCATTTTGGAAAGTAGACACCCCAAGCTGTTTGCTGAGAGGCATGGTGAGTATTTTACAGCTCTCATTTGTTTTTGAAAATGAAGAAAGCAATTTTTTTTTTCTTTTTTTTTTTCAATTTTCAAAACTTTGTGACAAAAAGCGAGATCTGCAAAATACTCACAATACCTCTCAGCAAATAGCTTGGGGTGTCTACTTTCCAAAATGGGGTCATTTGGGGGGGTTTTGTGCAATCTGGGCATTCCATGGCCTCCGAAACTGTGATAGGCAGTGAGAAGTGAAATCAAAAATTTACACCCTTAGAAAGCCTGAAGGCGGTGATTGGTTTTTGGGGTCCCGTACGCGGCTAGGCTCCCAAAAAGTCTCACACATGTGGTATCCCCGTACTCAGGAGAAGCAACAGAATGTATTTTGGGGTGTAATTCCACATATGCCCATGGCATGTTTGAGCAATATATCATTTAGTGACAACTTTGTGCAAAAAAAAAAAAGAAAAATAGTATTTTTTCCGCAACTTGTGTCAACATATAAAATATTCCATGGACTCGACATGCCTCTCAGTATATAGCTTGGGGTGTCTACTTTCCAAAATGGGGTCATTTGGGGGGGTTTTGAACTGTTCTGGCATTTTATACACAACATTGGGAAGCTTACATCCACTCTTCTAACCACTTGAAGACAAAGCCCTTTTTGACACTTTTTGTTTACATGAAAACATATTTTTTTGCAGGAAAATTATGTTGAACCCCCAAACATTATATATATTTTTAAAGCAAAGGCCCTACAGAATAAAATGGTGGGTGTTGCATTTTTTTTTTCTACACAGTATTTGCGCAGCGATTTTTCAAATGCATTTTTTGGGGAAAAAATACACTTTTTTTAATTTTAATGCACTAAAACACACTATATTGCCCAAATGTTTGATGAAATAAAAAAGATGATCTTAGGCCGAGTACATAGATACCAAACACGACATGCTTTAAAATTTCGCACAAACGCGCATTGGCGACAAACTACATACATTTTTAAAAGCCTTTAAAAGCCTTTACAGGTTACCCCGTTAGATTTACAGAGGAGGTCTACTGCTAAAATTACTGCCCTCGATCTGACCTTCGCGGTGATACCTCACATGCATGGTGCAATTGCTGTTTACATATGACACCAGACCGACGCTTGCGTTCGCCATTGGGCAAGAGCAGGGCAGGACAGGGGTGCTTTTTTTTTTTTTTTTTTTTTATTATTAATTTTGCTTTTTTATTTTATTTTTAAATTGTTCCTTCCATATTTATTTATTTATTATCATTTTTATTGTTATCTCAGGGAATGTAAATATCCCCTATGATAGCAATAGGTAGTGACAGGTACTCTTTTTTTGAAAACTGGGGTCTATTGGACCCTAGATCTTTCCTCTGCCCTCAAAGCATCTGACCACACCAAGATCGGTGTGATAAAATGCTTTCCCAATTTCCCAATGGCGCTTTTTATATCCGGGGGGGGACATTCCCTCCCACTGCTTGTAAAAGCAGTCCAGAGGCTAATTAGCCACTAGGATTGCTTTTACATGAAAGCCGGCCACTGGCTGAAAAGAATGATACCAAGATGATACCTAAACCCGCAGGCATCAATCTGGTATAACCATTCAAAGTCCAGCAACATACCAGTACGTTGCTGGTCCTTGTTGGACATGTATTGTAATCTTTTTTTTTCATGCAGCCAGGTGGCTGAACGAAAAAAGAGATTGATCGGTGGGTATGCCCACCATTAGAATACCGCCCTTCATCCACCCACTTCTAATGATGGGCATACATGCACCATTTATATATGCCGAAGCATGGGGGCATCCTCCCGCAAAAAAGTTATGCCGCGTACACATGGTCGGACTTTTCCACGGGCAAGCCTCCGTCGGAATTTCGACCGTATGTACGTGGCATTAGGAGCAAAATCGCTCCTCTGCTCCTGCTGCCCCAATGCTTCAGCATATATGCTTTTTTTTTTTAACTGTGGTGGTGAAATCACCTCCTACAGCACTGGAGTCGCAGGGATCAGGCCTGTCTCTGCGAACGCTGCAGTTATGTGTGTTGTGTTTTGTAAGTGACAGTGATCGATCGATACTGCACTTGGGTGGCCTGGGCTGGACGGAGGGGCAAAACGCAGGTGCTAGCAGGTATCTGGGCTGATCCCGCTAACACTGCGTTTTTGGGAACCCTAAACTGCTGGGGACGCTAGTATAGATCTGATCAGATCAGATATTGATCTGTTCAGATACTATACCACTAAGGGAGGTGTATGCTTCACGCGTGGGTGTTAGCGTTACTGGCACTAACCTGACGCTGCCTGGGGTGTGACGCAGACCCTCTCTGACGCTAAAACCTAATTGATATCACCGGCCGGGCGATCAGGGGGTTAAACATTTATTGGGTTATATACGGCGGGTGCCCTGACACTATAAAAAGCAAACTAACTAACCAGCGTCACCCGTAACACTTATATGATGATCACTGGTGAAAGGGTTAACTAGGGGCAATTAGGGGGTTAAAACCTTTATTAGATAATATATGGGGGTACCTGACGCTATAAAAACCTGCGGCGAACCTAAAAAAAATTACTGGCTACCGATCTGCATCACCGACGCTAAGACAGCGATCAGAAAAATGATCGCTTAGCGACAGTGGTGATAGGGGGTGAAAGGGTTACCTGGGGGGCGATCAAGGGAGTTAAACCTTTATTAGATAATTTATGGGGGTACCTGAAACTATTAAAACCTGCGGCGAACCTAAATAAAATTACTGGCTACCGATCTGCATCACCGACGCTAAGACAGCGATCAGAAAAATGATCGCTTAGCGACAGTGGTGATAGGGGGTGAAAGGGTTACCTGGGGGGCGATCAAGGGGGTTAAACCTTTATTCGATAATTTATGGGGGTACCTGACGCTATAAAAACCTGCGGCAAACCTAAAAAAAATACTGGCTACTGATCTGCATCACCGACGCTAAGACAGCGATCAGAAAAATTATCGCTTAGCGACAGTGGTGATAGGGGGTGAAAGGGTTACCTGGGGGGCGATCAATGGGGTTAAACCTTTATTAGATAATTTATGGGGGTACCTGGCGCTATAAAAACCTGCGGCGAACCTAAAAAAAATTACTGGCTACTGATCTGCATCACCGACGCTAAGACAGCGATCAGAAAAATGATCGCTTAGCGACAGTGGTGATAGGGGGTGAAAGGGTTACCTGGGGGGCGATCAAGGGGGTTAAACCTTTATTAGATCATTTATGGGGGTACCTGACGCTATAAAAACCTGCGGCGAACCTAAAAAAAAAATACTGGCTACCGATCTGCATCACCGACGCTAAGACATCGATCAGAAAAATGATCGCTTAGCGACAGTGGTGATAGGGGGTGAAAGGGTTACCTGGGGGGTGATCAAGGGGGTTAAACCTTTATTAGATAATTTATGGGGGTACCTGACGCTATAAAAACCTGCGGCGAACCTAAAAAAAATTACTGGGTACCGATCTGCATCACCGACGCTAAGACAGCGATCAGAAAAATGATCGCTTAGCGACGGCGGTGCTAGGGGGTGAAAGGGTTACCTGGGGGGTGATCAAGGGGTTAAACCTTTATTAGGGGGGTTAGGGGGCTACACTGGACCTAAAACTAAATGTAGTGACACTTTTACAGTCACAAATGTCACTGATTGCAGTGATCACTAAATAAATGGTCACTGCAATCAGTGACACTGTGACTGGGGGCTGGGGGTGATCTGGGGGGGCGATTTATGTGCCTATGTGTGCTGGTGTTAGTGTAGTGTTTGTGCACTAACCTGTGTGTCTTCTCTTGTACGGCGCTCGGTATATGTGAGCGCCGCACAGGAGATGACATCACTTCCTCCTGCTTCCTCTGTCTGTGTAAACATTACACAGACAGAGGGGGCATTTTCATTCGCCGGGAGCGATTGCGGGGGGGTGGCCGGAATCGAACGGCCGTCCCCTCATGTCGGATCGCTCCCCAACGAATTCCGACTGCTCACTGTACAGAAGGGGGGTCCGATTGGACCCCCCAACTGTACAAAGGCAATCACGTACACTCTACGTGATTGTGCCTGTCGGTGCCATTGTGCCGACGTATATATACAGTGAGCGGTCGTTAAGGGGTTAATTCTTTCTTTTTTTTTTTGTACTTTCCTAAATCCACCTTGGTTTTTTAAATGGATTCTCTGCTCTATCTCCTTTATTTACTCATGCCCTTTGTTGAGTCCCACATAAAAATGTAACAGATTACTCTTCTAATGAATGCAGCTTAATACAATTAATACACGCCAATTAAGATAGATAAATATATAACATTCCTATAGGAGTGTTGGTTCTCATGATACAATCTGCATGTCTTTGGCCACAAATTCACAAGTGCTGACACTCTATGATCTGTGAGCTTTTCATCACCCGATATAAGCAGCCTGGACTTCAGTAAAAGTCCCAGCCTTTAGTGACCTGCGTGATTAATGCATGAGACAGAAGCCTGTTGTGTGAATGAGGTGCACTGGTAACCTTTCACCTGCTGAGCATGGGCAGTAGCTTTGGGCACTAAGCATACACTGGAATGTTGTACATATCTACTGAATGTTAAGGTATCTGCTGAGTGACATGAACATCGTTTTTTATTAATTACCAATATGGTCATCGCTACAAGAGGAGATCAGCATGGCAATATATTTTGGCTTTACGTTGTTCTGCAAGATTTTGGATCTCTGTTACTGTCTTCTGTTCATTGCTTTAGGGATCCGTTTACTTGACCTAGAGTTCAAAGCTAACACGTTTCAGTCGGGCAACTTCATCTCAGGTCTTTTCAGATGGTTGATCCTCTACACTTGATCCTCTCCCTTATGTTTAACAAGCCAGGGCCAAGTAATTCAATAGCGAACCTATCATTGCCAGCACCTCACACCATCCAAGCTCTGCTTCATATAATATGCATGAGGCAGACATTGATCCCAGTGATCAGATGTACATGATATAATTACCCTACACAGCATGAAAGGAGCATCGTCATTTGTAGCAAGGCACCATTCTGACACCTTCCCTACGTTTCACATCACAGAGGGACAGCTTTTCTCTGGAGAATGTGCCACCTCTTGTGTTAATATTACGTTTCTCTTTGTAGGGAAGTGAATACCTATTTAATTAATTATTGTGTGACTATTTCCCAGCACAAGCTGTTGCCAGAGATTCTCCTTATTGTACTGAGATGGTAACTCATTACCTCCTTGAGAAAGGGTTAAGACACTGATTAATTGGTTTTCCAGGCCCACAAGTGTTGACGCTAGGCAATTAGGCATCACATAATATATTTGGGTATGAAGATACACTTAAACGTTCACACTTTCAGGAAACATCCTATTTTCTATGAAAGAATAGTAACGGCACAGTTTACCTGCTTAGCGGCTACATTTTTCTTCAGTAAACTTGTACATCGTATTAGAGAAATAAATATTACTGCGGTATTATTGAGGTACATGTACACCACACCTAGCTAAAATAGAACCAAATAGACCTTTTGCAATGCCCCCTATAAAAAGTCAAAAAGTCATAAGATAGTCTTGGAAACTGCAAGAAGCAGGGTACAAGCTTTTGACTAGATGGTATAGATCTCCAGAGAAGCTGCACCAAATGTTCTCTAATGCTGACCCTATTTTTTGGTGATGCAGAGAAGAAAGGGGAACACTTTTTCATATTTTCTGAAAATGTCCCAAAATGTGCCCCTATTTGCAAGAGGTGTGCACTTTGATTAAAGAGATCTCTGGTCTCTCTGTTGATCCGGACCCAGCAGCATGTTTGTTACATCTCAGCCCTTTCTCAAGGAGTAGATATCGCCAATCGGTGGTAAGACACCTTCTTAACGTGACGAGGGCCTATATACAAGCACATTGGAAGTCCTTCTCTCCACCAACAGAGAGACACTGGATTAGAGCAGAAAATGGGATAATGCATATGGAGGAGCTTATGGCATTGGTGAAAAGAAAGGAAGCCCGTTTTCGTAAAAACTGGAGTGGATGGCTTCATTTCACCTCAACAGTGAAATATAAGGCATTCTTTTCCTGTCCAAAATATCATCATTTAACCACTTGCCGACCGGTTCACGCCAATATACGGTGGCAGAGTGGCAGCACTGCGCAAATCGCTGTACCCGTACAATTGTCAGTTAACCTCCCTGGCGGTATGATTATTTCAGATTTTAGGTGCTGAAAGCGGTACCATTATTTTGCATGGAAATTTGGCGTTTTATATTGCAGGCCTGTAATTCTTAGGAACAACTCACTTAAATCTGTCCAAACCAAAGTCTAGTAGACATCCCGGGTATGATAAAGTTCAAAAAACAAAATCATAAATTATAACATAATAAATAACTATAAAATAATTATAACAAATAATAATATAATAATAATAAAAGTGTTTTTCAGTGTTTGATGACGAATTTCCCCACAAATCGCTATCGCTCAATTCTGCAAGTGATTCTAATTTATTATCGCTGCTTTCTAGCTGGTCTAAAACCACTTTTGACATAAAGGGACACTTTTTGGTTGCTAAGGACAATCTCCAGTTTCCAGGCAGAAAGAACAGTTTTTATAATATAAAAGTGCATGCAGGACACTGGACAAACCACTAGGGACAAAGGGGATGTGTAATTATTTGATACAGTACTGTAATCTGTAAGATTACAGTGTACTGTATGTATACTGTGTGTTTCACTTTTTGAATTTGGCGCCGATCTCCGCCCCCGTGCGCCGCAACGTCGCAGGGAACGGAGCTCGGCGGCAGTCAGGCACTGTGTGAATCGAGCGAGGAGACAGCTCGCACACACAGCGGGGACACATCGCAGGATCCAGGGAACAAGGTAAGTAACTTCCCCTGTATCCTGCAATGCGATCCTGAGTCTGGCTCGGGGTTACCGCTTTAGGTACTGAAATTCCACCCCGAGCCAGACTCGGGAATACCGCTAGGCGGGTTAAAGAGACGCAGTGCCGTATCGCAAAAAATGGCCTGGTCATTAAGGGGGCAAATCCTTCTGGGGCTGAAGTGGTTAATGTGGTGGTCAATAACACTATAGAAGGAAAACTTTAGATTTTTTTATTTTGTTATTTTTTATTTTTTTGGAGGGTGGGGGAGGGAAGTGATAGGGAGGGAGGGGGAAAAAGAGAGGAAATCATGCAGGTATCTGTGTATCATCCTCGTAAATTACATATACATAATGTTATTAAGTATAAATGGAATAGTAATTTCTTGCTTTATTAAGAGCCAGGTACATATGGGTGTATTGTAAATGTGTATGCAGTACTCAACAATTAGATTGTATAGTGTATATTTACAGTTCCTATTTTGATCTGTTGTATATTAAATCTTATGTATATGTGGAATTTTGAATACGTTGTTATATTTTAAAAAAAAAAGTGTGTAAAGATACAAAGATGGCTAACCTCACATCATAAGCTCAGAAATAAAAGTAACCAAGCATGTGGGATTGATTGCTCTTCAAGGCAGAACACACACAAGCACCAGGATGGAACACAGTTCACCCTGTTCTCATGTTTAAACTTCCAACACCAGCTGAGTTGCTGGAGCTATTGATACAACAGGTGACATAGCATCAAAGTCTGACAGATGTTGCAGACCTCTGAACATACACCAAAGCAAATTTCATGTTTATGTCTATTAGGTGTCTTGTTAATGTCTTCACCATTGGTAAGTGTGCAGCAAGCTTTAAAGCCTAAGCTCAACCAAAACTGACTAATGCCGCGTACACACGATCGGAATTTCCGACATCAAATGTTTGATGTGAGCAGGTTCTCAATTTTTCCGACAACAAAAGTTCTTGTCGGAAATTCCGATCCTGTGTATTCAATTCCGATGCACAAAAATCCTAAGCATGCTCGAAATCAATTTGACGCATGCTCGGAATCATTGTACTTAATTTTTCTCGGCTCGTCGTAGTGTTGTACGTCTCCACTTTCTTGACGTTCGGAATTTCCGAGCAACATTTGTGCAACCGTGTGTATGCAAGACAAGTTTGAGCCAACATCCGTCGGAAAAAAAACATTCCGATCGTGTGTACACGGCATTAGAGTCAGAACCTCTGTCAACTTTATTTTCTGGCTGTGTCCTTACTGGGAAGACTTGCCTTTAGTTCCAGTCCTGTTGACACCAGGACAAAATATGAGAGTGGATCAGGAAGACACAGCGAGCAACAAGAGTTTGACAGGTGATTTAACCCTTCTCCACTCTATTGAATAAATGTTCTTGGCCTCTATATTTGTATTCAACAGAGGGATATCCTATAATTTCCTGTATATTTGACATCCTGACATGAACAGGCTGTGAGGAACCCTTCCCTTCTCTGTACTTAAATTAAAAAATAAAGCTTTTACTTGGAATGGGCATTAATAATATATTCTACTTTCCCCTTCAAGTAACTAACCACTAGCCCTAGTTTGAAAAGGAACACTGGAGTTGATTTACTAAGGTAGGCCATACACAGTTTTAGTAAATCAACACCAGTGTCCTAGTTTGACAAGGAGGTTTCCCATTTTGTTTAATCAATCCACCATGTCTTTGTTGGATTTTTGTGCTACTGGTAAATATTTGAGCAAAGAAATGTTTTTATAAAATCTCTGCTATGGCCATGGGTACGTTAAAAATGAATGCATCAGAGACAATTTTCAGCTGTCTTTGAGCTGTTTTTGAGTGTATGTGTTATTAGGTGTAGCACAATGGTTCACAACACACAATTTGCTCATAAGACATACCTTGAGCAGTATATGTGCTTGTCAACAGAATATAAATATTTCAATGATCTAATTATTTGCCTTTTAATGTTTATGTAAACCCAATCACTACTTATTTTACAATCTTTTTAAATTGCAGAATTTTTGGTGATCTTACCATGAAGGTCCTTGTTCATGCCCTATTTTTCATTGGGTGACAATGCTCTGTCCCTATTGAGCACCTGTATTGTCACACTATTCAATGCGTCCCTGGTTGAGACCTTGCAGACACACTTTGCACAGGTATGGTCCAACCTTGTCACTATAACTATAACCAAGCGGTTCCAATGTAATGACATGTAGCTGACATTGGCTTAGCTTAACTTTAACAAATCAGAAACCTATGCATATCAGTAACTAAGGTCCCAGACTGCGTAGCCTTAACCTATGCTTCATGAAATATAGTGGATTATTCTGGTTATACACATATTGCAAATAAAAACATTAAAATACTACTGTAAAAATGCAACAACAAAAAAACATATCTAGCATTTTTACATAAAAAGCAATGCTATTAACTAAGGTTTTTTTGCATCAAAAGTGTACATTTTAGTCCGGCAGCAAGAACATAATCATAATATTGATTTTCACATGACTTAATTAAAATAACATTGATTTATGTTAAACAATGTAAACTATTTGTTAAGCCAACATATTTGTTTCAAGGGCGTGATGGTGCTAATTTGGTGTTGTTAATTAACGTGGATTGGGAGGAATAAGCAACTGCTTGACACATCTGAGAGTCCCTGGGGGTCATTTATTAATCTTTACACTTTACAAGTGAAGTGCTTTTGTCCCAAATCCCAAAAGTGTACTTTCCACTATGCAAAGTCACAGGATTTAACATTGCCTAATAGTTTTGGGTATGGAGCAATTGACGTGTTTGTCTGTATCACCTTAGGGATGATACTATTAGGTGAATCATTGATTGCTTCATTCTGTCTGATCAGTGAAAACTTGGGAATTCATGTGCCGTATGATCCTCTTTTTTTTTCAACAAACTGCATTAATATATTGAGAGGGATAGAAAAATGTAAAATTCACTTGTTAGGTTCGTTTTTACTAAACTTCATTATCAAGTTTAAATGAAACTACCGTAAGCTGATTCTCAATTCACCCTACTTCACTATTAAAGGAGTAGTGGCTGCTAACCTAGAAAAGTGAATGTTTACTTGCAAAGTTAGCAAATAAGGTAAATATGTACTCTGAATACTCGATTATTTACAAGGGAAATTTAAAAACAGTGTACATTTTAGAACACATTATTAGTTATTTAAAGTGAACACAGTTTCATATGAACAACATCTACTTATTTAGTACATTAACCCCATTGTCTATATTCTCTACAGATTTGACAAGGAAAATTATAAAAAAAAATGTGGTGCAAACAACTGGCACTAAGTCGGCAAACAAAAAAAAGTCAAATGTTAAAAAAAAACGTAATTACCCACATTGAAGGTAGGCCATTCCTTCACTTCTTTCAAATGAAAATGAAGGAATACATCAGATTTAGCATGCCATAAATCGCCAACAACTGTGGGGAAAACAGGATTGAAAATCCATTATAACTCGGTTAAATTTATATATTAATTAGGTTTTGCTGAGTTATTTTACAGTTGTTGTTTTATGGTAAACAGAAGTTTACAGTCTTTTGGACAGCTTTATAAATGGCCAACATTGTCAAAACCACTATTTCCCATGACAAAATACCAATTTCAATTATTTATAATTGACATACAACTTTGAACTAACCAGAATGTTGCAGTAAGCATTTTCTGATGTAAGAGTAAAACCCGTATACAAGAAAGCATTATTTAAACAAAAATAATTCATATATATTTATAAATATTATTTCCTACTTACATTTCTGAACACAAATGTAATTGGAATATTTTTCTCACTAAATCTACATATATATTTCTCAGTATATCTACACTTTAAAAAAATTGTTGTTATTGTTTTTAAACACTTAAAATGAAGCTGACCCCTACAAAAGGTAACTTTGGCATTACTGATTAAACCAAGGAACACATTCTAATGCCCTTCTTGATTGATGTTACAGTGCAATAATAATAAATTCATTCTGAAGGTTGTCTTGTTAATTTCTGCATAGTTCAATGTCCAGAGATCCAAATCTGAGCAGCTTCTCTACAGTTGACAGCCTGCTTATAGCAAGAGTGTCAACATTTTACAGAAAAAGGGCCAGGACTGTTGAATATTCACCAGTGGTAGAATAAATGACAAAAAGTGACTACTGCTGTAACCTAGCTAACTATAAAACACCTAGTTTTACTTTTAGCTGCAGCTTGAATTTTTCATTTTCATTTCCAAAATTCAGTACAATGGTATTTGCCAGTGAATCTAAAAAAGGAAAGAATAAAAGGGCTTTCTAAAAGAAATGTGCTTCATAATTATTTTAAAAAACACAGTTATTGCATGTACATGAAATAAAGGACGTGCACAGAATACTGAAAATTTCAAAAATGATAAAAAAAAAAACACACAAACTTGCCAAACTATTCTTTTCAACTCTATCTTCCTGTTTTTGGATACTTTCTTGTTTTATTTCTAATATTTGTTTAAAGAATTGTATTAGTTCATGTTACTAGTGATGCAAAGGCAAATGTATAATTTTTAATCATATTTAATTTGCCCTAGTTTGTTTTTATTATTTCTGTGTACATTGTACTATATTCATCAAACAGAGAATGTGCCTTAGAGTAGCAAATTGTGAACTAGATTTGACAACTCCTCAAAATAACGAACTCTTCACTACTTTTAGAAATACAATAGAATAAAAACACCAGGGGCTCAAAACAAAATGCATTTTTTTCTATTGAAAAATGTTGTTCACAGAGATTTGTTTAAAAAAAAGTGTGCTATTATGTGTAAAATAATAAATAGAAATATGTCTAACTTCTAACAAATAGAGATGGATACATATGTGTAATTTATTTTTATTTTTTTAAATGGTAAATGTGGCCAGCAGCATTAATATGGAAGTAAATTGCATATGCTGCGTAAGAACAATTATTTCTATTTAAACATATTTAATTAATTATGTTAGTAATGTTTGAGGAAACATTTGCTGAACATCTTATAATATAACATGATATTTATGAAATCTTACTGGTTGCACTATAGAATATTTTCATTTGAAATATATTTAATTAGGGAAAATAAAATAGAATATGCAATATTACTTTTTACATTTGTATCACGTATTAAATATAATACCCCATTCAGGAAAATACATTTCACAGTATGTTAATATAATATTATGAAATACATGTTACACTTTCCCAATATATTTATGTTTGAGTCTACTGTTTTTTTGTATGTTGAAAACCTTATTGTGATATAACTATATAACTGTAATGACTTGCATATTGAATGAAGTATTGTTTTTATAAAAACATATTTAGTTAAATACTAATTATCTTAGTTGTAAATAAAAATAATATTTGTTTTAATTGAGTTAAGGGCATCTTTAAAATAACCCACTACGCAAGTTCAGAAAATCTTTCTTTTTAACAAATAATCATTTAAAGTGTTGTTGATAGACTGATAGAGGTATCATTAGAACGTAGAATAGAAAAAAAAGACATATCATGTTATATTTTTAACATCTATTGAATTTCATTTTTTTTACAACAATAACGACAAGCAGGAATTCTAAAACAACATTTGTATTTAGAAAATACGCTTTATTGTGTAACCAATAATTCTTTTTTAAACACTGAAAGGGCTTTAATCCATACGTGGTGTGTGAATTGAAAGGACACATATATTATGATTAATAAACACTGGAAACTGTGCTGATCAACAGAATCAAAAGAATAAATATTCTGAGAATGTGAAATGTTCTATAAACAGATGCATGCAATATAATAATTATGTAACTGTTAGTAACTGACAGATCATGCAAGTAATATAGTGTTGTTATATATTTGCTGCAGCGTTTAATCTATGATACAGTAAAAAAAATCTGTATATTACATACACAAGCAGCCACAGCTAAGCAACTTTCACTTCTGCGGCAGGAGAAGTAAGACTTCAGGATAAGAAAACAGAATGGAGAAATATTGCAAAAGGATTTCACCACCATGAGCTTAAATGAGCTAGCAGGTGAAAAAAAAGACAGCCAGCAGCTACCAAAAACTGAATTACCAAAGGTATCTGGACTGACACTTTAGGAAGTATTGCTCTTACATACTGATAAAGGTCTTTCCTGTGGTAAGTAGCGAATTAAGACAGCTAATTAGAACATATGGATTGATTACATTGTCACCTCTCTCAGTCACAGCCAAGATATACATCTCCACTGTGGATCTCCCATGAGTATATTATACAGTAACACAATCCTTGGCTGTCAGTGCTGATTAAAGTTTGTAGTAATGTATAGACAAAATCCTGATGTCAGAGGATGAATTGCGGTTGTGTCCTTTATTTTAACAGATTTATTATATATAAAAATATATATATATATATATATATATATATATATATATATATATATATATATATATAGCAGCTACTCTATTAGAAACATGTTTATCGTCAAAAGTATTTTGCTCAAGTTATAGTGTATGCAAATTTTTTTTAGTTTGACTGTTTTAGATTTCCCTGAAAATGGTTGCTACTGAGTTGATAAAATAAGTTGAATTATAACTCCCAGCATGCCCATATTGTATAATCTCTCTATTACTGGAGATATCATTCCTCAGAATTCTTGTCCCTGCGCTCTGGTTCTCTACATGGCAGGACAATGTAGTATTGTAGGGCAAGGTGGATCAAACCACAACCCTCAGCGAGAGATGTAGGGTCCAGTGAATCAAACTTCAACCGTCAGTGGGGGATTAGGTATCCGGCACCTTTCAAAGGTGTTGGACTTATTTTATTGAGTTGATAAAATAGATTGAACTATAACTCCCATCATGCCGACATTGTATAATCTTTCTATTATTGGAGATACAGTATCATTTCTCAGATTTCTGGTTCCTGCGTTCTGGTCCATTATAAGACAGGACGAAGTAGTGATTTAAGTGCCAGCGGCCCAAACTACAACCCTCAGTGGGGGATCAGGAATCACTAGCGTTGCTAGCCAGGTGCGGGGGGGCGGGCCGCACCCGGGTGACACCCACCAGAGGGGTGACACCCGTGGGTAGCGCAGCGGCCACACTGACATTGCCCGCCCGCTGCCCTGTGCCTTAGGCTCACGCTGCGGCTGTGTCCCTCAGCGGAGCGGAAGGAAGCAGCTGCCTCCTCTATGTTTACATCCACAGAGGAGGAGGAGGAGCCCGCGCTCGAGAGACACACCGCTGTGTGTATCTGCCGCTCTGTTCTGAGGTCTGAAAGGTAAGGGGGGCATCTTTACTGATGGGGGGAGGGGGTGTCTGTACTGCTGGGGTCTGCACAAGAGGGAGTTTGCACCAGGGGGGGCTGTAACTGAGGGGGGTGTCTGTACTGAGGGGGGTCTGGTACTGAGGGGGGTGTCTGTACTGAGGGGGGTGTCTGGTACTGAGGGGGGTGTCTGTACTGAGGGGGGTGTCTGTACTGAGGGGGGTCTGGTACTGAGGGGGGTGTCTGTACTGAGGGGGGTATCTGTACTGAGGGGGTGTCTGTACTGAGGGGGGTCTGGTACTGAGGGGGGTGTCTGTACTGAGGGGGGGTCTGGTACTGAGGGGGGTGTCTGTACTGAGGGGGGTGTCTGTACTGAGGGGGGTCTGGTACTGAGGGGGGTGTCTGTACTGAGGGGGGTATCTGTACTGAGGGGGTGTCTGTACTGAGGGGGGTCTGGTACTGAGGGGGGTGTCTGTACTGAGGGGGGGTCTGGTACTGAGGGGGGTGTCTGTACTGAGGGGGGGGTCTGGTACTGAGGGGGGGGTCTGGTACTGAGGGGGGTGTCTGTACTGAGTGGGGGGTCTGGTACTGAGGGGGGGGGTCTGGTACTGAGGGGGGGTCTGGTACTGAGGGGGGGTCTGTAACTGAGGGGGGATCTGTAACTGAGGGGGATCTGTAACTGAGGGGGTGTCTGTTACTGAGGGGGGTCTGTTACTGAGGGAGGTGTCTGTACTGAGGGGGGTGTCTGTACTGAGGGGGGATTGGTACTGAGGGGGGTGTCTGTACTGAGGGGGGGGGGTCTGGTACTGAGGGGGGTGTCTGTACTGAGGGGGGTGTCTGTACTGAGGGGGGGTCTGGTACTGAGGGGGGGTCTGTAACTGAGGGGGGGTCTGTAACTGAGGGGGGATCTGTAACTGAGGGGGTGTCTGTTACTGAGGGGGGTCTGTTACTGAGGGGGGTGTCTGTACTGAGGGGGTGTCTGTACGAGGGGGGTCTGTAACTGAGGGGGTCTGCACTGAGGTGGGGGTGTCTGTACTGATGGAGCGGTCTGCACTGAGGTGGGGGTGTCTGTACTTATGGAGCAGTCTGCACTGAGGTGGGGGTGTCTGTACTGAGGGGGAGGTTCATACTGAGGGAGGCGGGTCTATATTGATGGCGGGGAGTCTGTACTTAGTGGAGCGGGTTTGTACTGAGGGAGGGGATCTATACTGTGGGAGGGGGGTCTGTAGTTAGTGGAGGGGGGTCTGTACTGAGGGGGGACTATAGTTGTTGGGGGGTGACACCATTTTTTTTTGCACCGGGTGACACCTTCCCCTAGTGACGCCACTGTCAGGAATCCAGCACTTTCAGAAGTTTTGGACTCTGAAGATTCTTAATACATTAGTACCCCTTCAATACACAGAGAACTGGTGGTGCCAGTGTCGGGAAAGGTAAGCAGTTTTATTCTCTAAAGCACTGCAATATTCATTTATTTGTGGCAGTCAGATCTTCAGCTAACCTTCTGAATGCCTTCCTATTGTAGGCTTTTAAAAGGCTGTACAAACAATATGTTGAAAGAGAGTGTATAGCATATAAAGTATATACTATACATATAGAGTGTATAATACTATGTAATACTTACCAATACACATTTGTGATTAATGATAGCTTCTTCCATTTGAGCCTGTCTATAAACACAATACACACAGCTATGCTGACTTTCAGCACAGCAATGAATTCATTGGTTGTACACAGCGGTACTTTTCCTGACTTGTCATTTACAGTAAACAAACGCTGCATAGGGTGATACAGATAATTGTGTTATAATGCAAATGTACTTTGAAGAAAGTGTAAAACAGTGAGTGCCACCTTAGGGGGTAATAGCCCAACATTTGCATTTTAAAATGGTTGTACAATTAAAGGGGATTCGTTATTTTAACCTGTTGTCATTCACAGAAGGAGGTCAAGCTTTTCAATAAAGATGCACCTTGGCCATTACCTTATGAAAAAAAAACATTCTGCATGATACTTTTCAACTTGGCCCTCTATTATTTGAGTGGAGTCACTCAGTCTCAGAGCAGAAATCAATGGCAGGACAAGGCATGCCTGATTTTATTGAGAAAGATGTGAGGTCATCAAATCTACCTACATAATTGTATCTTTGCCTTTAGCCGTGAGAGGAAATGTTGTGGGAATCCATTCCCACAAACACCATTTGCTATGAAAGGATACATTCAATTGATATCTTTATCTGCTTAAAACTGTTCTCCACATTTATTGTCTCTTTAAATAGTTTGATTGGACCAAGCTGGCCCAAAAAAACTAACTATTTACTGCACTAACTGGTGCCCTTGCTGTCAGGGTTTTATGAATTATATTCAAACAGTATAAAGCGCTGTGTTTCAGCAGTGGGATGAAAACTTCCCATCTCACTCCTGGAACAAAATAGAGTCGGGCTGAATGCCGCTCAGCCATTCACGGGAAGCTTTGTATTCTATGAATGAATACAAAGCTTCCTCTGATTGGCTAAGGCAGGCTAAGGAGGTAGCTTGTGAATGACTGAACAGCTTCCAGCCCAACTCTATTTTGGTCCAGGACCAGGAGTGAGATGGAAAGTCATCAGGGGATGGGCCTATCCTCTGATGAAGTCCTGTCCCTAGGATGCGTAACGCGTAAGGTGGGGTTACGCTTGTGATGTCATCATGCTCCAGCTGAATTGCTGTATGTGGATCTATACTAGCCACAAATAGGATTGCATCTCAATGTTATAGTGTAAATCCTTGTATGCTGTATTTTCTTCTAAGTTTGTGAGTATATGCAATCTTTTAACTATATATCAAATTTATAAAAAAACAGAGAGCACTAGATGTCTTTGTAATTTCTTTCTGAGGGAGACTCTATGGAGTGTGGAAAGGTGATCTGAAGTGCTGGAAACCAGTTAGGTGGAATCATCCTTGAGCCTGAGAAAGGGGGTTCTACGTTCTTTCTTGTTTAGACCTCCTGTGATTAAGAGGTCCTCATTGTTGGTGAGCATATACAGAAATTGCACACTTTGGAGGTAGCATTTGGGGAAGAGGTCTACTTGGTGTCACAATCTTTAGCATGTCATTTGCATTGAATTTTTTTACTGAAGTATCACATGTGTGGATAAATGGACTCACAATAAGTTATTTAGAAACTTTTTTGTTCACAAGACTTATGTTATGCACACTGTGTACATTTTGATATATGGACTATTGATGGTAATTCTAATTTTTGTTTAGCGCTGCACAAATTTATTTATTTATTGATTTTAGTTAATTGTGTTTGTGGATCATGGGCTTGCTATAAAAAAAAAATAAGGTGAGATTTATCTTTGGTGTGCAGTGACATGTTTCTTTTATATAATACTGTAACATCTGTAGTTAAAGGGTATGTAACCATAACATTAAACTTCTCCTATTTGTTCCCTTTGGTCTGGTAAAGATACCATTGGCAGTGTTTTATTATATCAGTTTGATCAGTGCAAAAACAATTAGTGTTCCTGTCAGATATACAGCGAGCATGTACAGTACATTTCTTTGCACTCTGCTGATGTTATCAGCCCTTCCTAGTTCTGTGAACTACAAAACACCTTGCCCTTGTATTTAGGATGAGAGAAAAGAGAGCAAACGCCACTCCAGGTGAGTGTAATTCAAATGGATTGGATGGACTGGATGCTAGCCCCTGCTCGCTTCCGCAGCAATGATGAGGAAAAGAAGAGCTTGGCTGCACACCACCACCAATCCAACAATATTCTTTGGAACAATGAAGTGACTGCCACCAGGACATAGAACACAGAAACAGAGGTTGACATGTTTCACACTAAACCCGTGTTTCTTCAAAAGAAGAAGGTTTTGAAGAAGCACGATTTTTAGTGTGAAACGCGTCAACCTCTGTTTCTGTGTTCCAGTCACTTTATTATTCCAATACATATTGCTGGATTGGCAGTGATGTGCAGCCAAATTCTTCTTTCCTGTATTTTGGAGATGAGGAGATGTGTTCTGTGATGTAGCACAATTGCTGCCCTAGGATAACAACTCTACATGGATGTAGTACAGTGAGTTCGTTTTGCCACCCTAGGACAGGAAGTGTGCTACTAACAGGATCACCAGGTGAAAATAAAACCTGAAATATGAAGACAAATTCATTCACTGCATCTAAAGATCAGTAAGCTGTAATAGATTACATTTTATTATTGGGTTTAGATACCCTTTTAAGTCACTGCAGTTAGTTACACAAAACCTATGTAAACAATCAGAATTGAAATTGGCATTGGGGTGGCAAGTCCATTTTCAGTCCCGTAGAAGGTATATGAAGAAATATAACCATAATTAAGCCAGAAATTAGCACCCCACCCAAATCTGTTTATTTTAACTTTGACTAGTCATAAATACAGGTATCTCAACAAAAATTGATGTTCCCCCTAAACATCTACTATTTCAAAAGAGGAAGGCTTAGGAGTGTTTGTAGGTTAGCAGTGATGTAGGATTCCAGGAAGGACCCACAGAGTATGGAAGGAAACATAAGCATCTAACACTCCCAAAACCGTTGAATGCCAACAGGACTGATGGAGGCTGCAGTGTTGGAACAGAGCGTGGGTAAAAGACAGGGTCCAGTGGAGAGCTGAGTTTGCTACTTCTTTCCTTACAAGAAGTTGACTGTTTTATTTCTCTAGAGGCTATTAAACGTGGAGAAAGCTAAACCATTTCTGGGAAAATTGTTTTTTCTTTTTGCTATCAAATATTTTGTGGGGAAACGACCCTTATAAATCTGCCACGTATGACCAAGACTCGTCTGCAGATAGAACTTTACCATTCCTCAACTGTACACTTTCATGAAGATTGCGTGGAATAGAAAATCTAATCACATCATCATGACAGCATAGGTGCATGTAGGCAGTCTATGTACAGTTTTTTTATTTAACATTTGATCTGATATATGGCACCCGTATGGCCGATTGTGTTAAATATTGGGCCAGGGTCACAAAAAGCACATACAAATAACATGATTAAAAAAATTACACATTAGCAGGATTCATTTAATTAGGAGGATGCTTGTTCCAAGTGAAACTTTCTCAGTGACTCAAGGCACTCTGAATATGGTGAAATGATGGACTGGGCTCTTCCTCATACAACTTACTAGGTGTTTAGTAATGTGATGTCAACAGTTGGGCAATTTCCTTATCCAGCCTTTGCATTTTGCTATCTACTGTGATGACAATATTGCCTCCTTCAAAAGTGTTTTCAACTCAGCCAATCCACACTAGGGTGACCAAGGTTATCTGCTGCCATTGTTCCTTGCAGATATATTATCCAGCTGTTTTACAGTGGGATCAAAAGTGAATATATCATATGAAAAAGTGAAAAGCTAAAGAAGGCTAAAGCTGGGTACACGCTATTAAAAAAATACTCATAAAAAAATTGTCAGCTTTGGTCGGAGCCGCTCTACTAACCATGCGACGTTAGTCCAGCGATCTCCTCTGCTGAGCTGTTGTGTTCTGACAGGGGGACAGCCCCCCTGCCAAAACACCCTGACCAGCGCTCTCTGCCATTGACTGAGAGCGCTGATCAGTAATCGGTCAGATGCTGGTTTTCCAGCATGCACATCCGACAGAAGCCGGCCAAAGGGTCCAGACAGACCGACATACACAGGGGCCGAATGCCTGACTTTTTTAAGTTTTTTGGAAATGGCTATTGTCTACCGATATTTGGCCCAGGGCTTAAAGTGGATGTGAACCTGATTCATGAAATTTGACCTAAGCACATATATCTGTAGTGTTTACTTATCTCTCTCCAAAGCCCTAAGTGCAGTATCTTTCTGCTGCTTCGTTCTGCTTTTATCAGCATGATAACTTCTGACAAGTTCTCCAACAACCAAGATAAAACCAGCCTGAAATGTGTGTCGGAGTGGGTGCTATAAATGAATCGCAGAGAGCTGGTCTATTCACAGCACAGCTCTGCACATTCCTTCCTTCCTCTGCCTATGTGGTGTGGGGTGTGTGCCTTTCCTTCAATCGGCTGTTACACCAAGACTTCACTCCCAGTGCCGAACAGGAAGAAAAAATGTTGGGAGATTTGTTTCTTCCTTGTGTATCATCTGAGGCTGTCTTTAGATTTACCAAAAAACATATAATATGAGGTCAAACCTAAACAACACTTTCAGACAGGCCCTTGCACTACATATTAGTTGAAGGGAAATCTAAAGGAAATTGTAAAAAAACTGTACAAGAAAATTGTATAATATATGGCCAGCTTAAGGCAGGTCAAGAGAGAAGGACAGAGGAGAGCTGCAGATGGTGGAGGTAAGTTTACAGGGGGGAAGGGCAGAACCAGGCAGGATCAGCCAGGTATTTTAGGTATTTCAGGTGATACAGGGGGGCAAATTACACAGAACAAGCACTCTGCTGTATAACTTGCTTTAAAGCAATAGGATTTTTTTTTTTTTTTTAGGGTAACAAACACTTTAAGCAGCTAATCCCACTCACAGTGCCGGAGCCACGAACCCGTCACAAGATGTCAGCCATCAATGAGCGGGCGTCGCTGGAAGGGCTTCGTTCTAAGTTAAGTATTTCATAATGTGCTAGTATGCGATGCATACTAGCACATTATGCTGTTGTCTTACAGTTTTTTTTCTTTATTCTTCAGCAGTTTACAATCGCTTTAAATGACTAGGGTCATTTACCTCCAGTGACATCAGAAGGAACTGTAACTGCTAAAGGTTTCTTGGTTACCTGGCCCCTGGGATGTGTGCAGTCCTGAACTAATCTAATATAAACATTGCCTTGAAGGACCCACTGAAAGTCTACAGGCACAAGTAAACCTATACAATGAATTTTTACAATTAACTACACTTTCCAAATGGCTTTGGGGGTAACAATGGCATACCTGACAACCTGTCTCCTAGTCACAGCAAGACAGCAGTCTGCTATGCCTGTTCCCTTTCTTTCACCTTCAATAACCTGGATATGCAGATTACTATAGCATCTCTAAAGAACTGCACTAATCACAGGTAAATTAGCTATTTAACTGAAAAGCAAGCAAGTATTTAGTTTAAAAGGGAATGTGTAGTCTTTTTCAATGATTACCTGTAAAATAAATCTTTCCAACTACCGTATATCCACAATTTTAAAAAGATAAAGTCTGCTGTTAAGCGTTACATTTTAACAAATGCATGGTACAGGGCTTAAGAACATGCTAAAAATATATGAGGGCATTGGGTGCACAGAAGTCTTCATGATCCATATTTTGTTAACATACTATTATCATTTTATTATTAGTATGTAAAAGTTAGGCTGAAAGTAATTAGTGAATACGCCTGTTCATACTTGGTGTATTCCCTATGTAGCATATTCAATAATGACACAAACTTGGCTAAAGACTTAAATGCAAACTGTGGTTATAAAATGAAAACTATACTGATATACCGGTAATTCATTTGCCGCCGAATGCTCAGATTTAGATCTTTCAGAAAACAGAATAATGGCATAACATGTTTGTTGTAATTGTGATGACCTTTAAAAACAGTCTGACTAAAAGAAAAAAAGTGAATGTTGTCATGGCCAGTAGGCTGGTTATAAAATTCTGCTGAAACAACAGTTAATGCATATATTTTTAGAATGCATTTACGCAATGCTGTGATTCCCATGCAGATAAAGTTTTGATGTAATATACTTGATTATTAATCTGTGTGTGTCAGTGGTATATTACTAATCGCTTCCCGATCTACCTTACAGAAATAAACTGACCTAATTATTCAAATGTAAATGTTTATTTGTGACGTAAAGGATAGGTAGCTTGAAAACTTACATGTAAAAGGTAACCTACATAAAAATGCACATCAATTAAAAAAAAAAAAGAAAATTGTCAAATCCTAGAGATTTTCAGAATTGCTATAAGATTTATTCCTGCTATGTGATCTGATCTTCCTGAATGCCATAACAATAAAGGCAGTTGTAGGCAAACAATATATACACAATATTTGACATGTATATATCTTTATTATACAAACTCTTTAAATAATCAAAGCATTAATTAAATAAAACAACATTTTAAACAAAGGCTTCTCAGACTCCATAAGGTATTACCGGGTGGTTCATATGTCCAGGATGTTGGATTGGTGCAGACTTCCCCATAGTAAGTCCTGGGTCAAACTGCAACAAGAAGCAGTTGAGGTCCCTTTGGGAGGCCTCCTATGGTTGGGTAAACATACCCAATAAGAAATGCCACTTCTGACCCTCTAATTGGTACCGCACTTACAGAGAACACAAGGGAAAATACCTCTCAACAGTCCACTCTCTTCCATCTATCTTGACCCTGGTAGTGGGCAACCCCATATTTACACATATTTTACTTTATTTCAACTAACACATACAAACTCAAGCACTTTCTCTTCCCTAGAGGTATAAAACATCTCAGAAATCCAATATATGATTCACTTCTCCATTTGTGGGAGACTATACAAATGTAATACTTTATCTCCACTCTCTGGAGAATCACAGAACCCCACTGAACACCATTTGAGCACCTCTGCATAAGGTCAGACCCATTTAGACATGCTTTGTCTTTACCCCACAGTGTATTGGTTGGCTCAGATCAGCTCATCCCCTCCTTCATCCTACTCTGAGTGGTACAGGGTCCCAACCACACTACAGAAGATTTTTCCTTCTTTCTCCTCGCAAAGCTGAAGATGCCAATAAAAACTGGGCACTATGCTCCATATATCCATGGAATGCCTCTTGCTTCAAAGCTTCCACTCTGAGATTGATTATAAGTTGACTGGGTAATAACCCAGCTACATTCCTCTTGCATCTAACCCCCTTCCTAGGAGATAATATAAAAAACCCTACTGATCCACTTCATTAATTCAGTTAGGGTTTGTATTCCACTTAAGCACCTCCATCATTAGGTCAATGGTTAACTACTGTACAAGAAATAAAAACCATGGATGATCTTGTTACAGCCTTCCATAAATTTGGGAACAAAAATGATGAGGATAGCCGCACTCCAATCCAACGTAGTTTATTCAAAGGGAAACAGGCACTACAAATAACAGCATGAACCCAGGACAGCTGATGTGTTTCACACTCTAATTCAGTGTTTACTCATAGCTATGAGTAAACACTGAATTAGAGTGTGAAACGCGTCAGCTGTCCTGGACGTTGGATTGGAGTACGGCTATCCTCATCATTTTTGTTCCCATTGCTATGTGCATTGCCAGCACCCTCGGTCTCTGAGAGAAGGATCTTACCAAAATATACCTACCTAGAGCGGCAATTTCTGTCTTCCATAACTGTGGGGATAGAGACCAGAATACATAGTTTTACTGGCAAGTGTCACATTCACAAAACTCTCCTATCTAAAGAATAGACTGACCTCATGCAGGCTGTGCAAGAATGCTTTACTTCTCCCTCTCCCCTATTTATTTTACCTAGACTCCACAACCCTACCAATTGCCACTCTTCCCCAAGGTTTCCTACGTCTAACACCTTACTTTAATATCGAGTTGAACCAAATGATCAATATTCAAACCTTCTATTTTATTCCTAATACACCCTTAGAACAAAAAGCAGTTCACACCACTTTAGCCACCCCATAACTCTATTGGTATGCCGCATGAACTAGACACAAACTCATAAACCACACAGGAAACTGTTATTTCTTTTTTATCATTTTAACATTATATTGACTGTATACCCAATTGTCAGAAATAGCAAGAAATTGTAATGTGCTGCTGTGCCTGATTGCAAATGGAGTATAACATGACAAATAAAGAATTTACAAAAAAATAAACAATTGTTAAAAAGATCAGAAGACCAAAAAAAAATAACTTACATTTGACTTACATTTGACTTACATTTGAAAAAATAACTTACAATTACATTACAACAATTCTGTTGGAAGGTATAGTCTAGTCATAAGTGATTTTGGTGGACCTTCAAAACACTTGAAAAATATTACAAAATAATTTTCAAAACCTGGGCCTCCATCGAAAAGTTTATGGGTATACAGAGCAGTACATCCCTCCTATGTATATTGTAAAAAAATGAAAAATGGGCGGGCACCTAAGAGCCTAGGTCAACAGGCAGGCCATGCCTTTACATCATAGTGATGTATGTGCAGTTGCCTGCTAAGCACAAGGTTCATAAGCATCCTTTTATAATGAAAAACCCACAAAAAAGGCAAAAGAAAGTATGGTGTAACAGCTAATCTCTTTCAAAAACAGTAATAAGCATGCATCTCCCCACACAATCTGTATGATACAGACCAATACCGACCAGTGGGGAGATGCTTATTGCTGTTTTTGAAGTAAAGTGGCTGTTATTTTTCTTTAATAAAACAAAAAAGAGGTTATACCTACCTGCTCTGTGCAATATCGCTGTCTCTTACCTCCTCTTACCTCCACTTAGGTGGTCCCTCTCCTGTGCTGTCCACTCTTTCTTCCTCTGGGTGTGCCCTTAGCAAACCAGCTGCTAAGAGGGCACCCATGTGTGCGCACTTCCGACCTGGGCTGTGTGCATCTATAGATACACACAGTGCCAGGCCACGCCCCCGCTCCCTCTTCACAGGATTGGACCAACAGCAGCAGGAACCTACGGTTCCCACTGCTATCAGTGTCTCCTGTAAATCCAGGAAATGAGAAAAGCAGTGCTGCAGCCAGGACATCGCTAGAACAGTGAGAGGAGTCAGTTAAGTGTTTAGCGATGAGGGTGGGTAGGATAGGTAGTGGGGTGTTTTTTCCCTTAATGTATAGAATAAATTAACGTAAAAAAAAACTATTTCGACTTTAGAACCACTTTACCACTGCAGTGTAAGTTTATACCATACAATATTTAAACAGGCATTAACTGTTCAATAGTTATATTTACCCTAATCCGACAGGGGTTCTAAGCCTTCCCCACTCTATCAATTCGTTTTTTGGCTGGACTCACATTTTAAAGTTTAACTAAACCCTAACAATGGACTTCTGTTATTTGCTACCTTATTGATCTGTTAAATATACCATTGAATGGGTTTTGTTATATCTGTTTGATAAGTGCAGAAAAAAAAAAAACATTGATCATGTCAACAATTCAGAGCTTCTCTATAAACCAGTGTACCCTTCCTGTGTTATTTTAAAAAGTCTGATTTGCCCTCCTAATTCTTACCTTGGACTACAGAATAATTGGTGTCTATGTTGTAGAGATAGGAGAGTGGAGGGTTTGGCTAATTTAGCAAAAGACAACTGGGCAGGGCTGACACCACAAAAATGCTGTGTGTTGTCAGCCCACCACAGGACTTAAATTTTCCACATTTTGTCATGTTACAATCAAGAACGTAAATGTATTTTATTGGTATTTTACCTGTATGTGATAGACCAACACAAAGTGACACATAATTGTGAAGTGAAAGGAAAATGAAATGTTTTTCAGTTGTTTTTTACAAACAAATATGTGAAAAGTGTGGCGTGCATTTGTATTCAGCCCCCTTTGCTCTGATACCCCTAACTAAAATCTAGTGGAAACAATTGCCTTCAGAAGTCACCTAATTAGTAAATAGAGTCCACCTGTATGTAATTTAATCTCAGTATAAATACAGCTGTTCTGTGAAGCCCTCAGAGGTTTGCTAGAGAACCTTAGTGAACAAACAGCATCATGAAGACCAAGGAACACACCAGACAGGTCAGGGATAATGTTGTGGAGAAGTTTAAAGCAGGGTTAGATTATAAAAAATATCCCACGCTTTGAACATCTCACGGAGCACTGTTCAATCCATCATCCGAAAATGTAAAGAGTATGGAACAACTGAAAACCTATCAAGACATGGCCATCCACCTAAGCTGACAGGGCGGGCAAGGAGAGCATTAATCAGAGAAGCAGCCAAGAAAGAGGCCCATGATAACATTGGAGGAGCTGCAGAGATCCACAGCTCAGGTGTGAGAATCTGTCCACAGGACAACTATTAGTCATGCACTCCACAAATCTGGCCTTTATGTAATAGTGGCAAGAAGAAAGCCATTGATGAAATAAAGCCATAAGAAGTCCCATTTGCAGTTTGCGAGAAGCCATGTGGGGGACACAGCAAACATGTGGAAGAATGTACTCTGGTCAGTTGAGACTAAAATTGAACATTTTGGCCTAAAAGCAAAATGCTATGAGTGGCGGAAAACTAACACTGCACATCACCCTGAAAACACCATTCCCACTGTGAAACATGGTGGTGGCAACATCATGTTGTGGGGATGCTTTTCTTCAGCAGGGACAGGGAAGCTGGTCAGAATTTATGGGAAGATGGATGGAGCCAAATTCAGGGCAATCTTAGAAGAAAGCCTGCCAGAGTCTGTAAAAGACTTGAGACTGGGGCAGAGGTTCACGACCCTAAAAATACAGCCAGAGCTACAATGGAATGGTTTAGATCAAATCATTTTCATGTGTTAGAATGGCCCAGTCCAAGTCCAGACCTAAATCCAATTGAGAATCTGTGACAAGACTTGAAAATTGCTGTTAACAGACGGTCTCCATCCAATCTAACAGAGCTTTAGTTATTTTGCAAAGAAGAATGGGCAAAAAAGTCACTCTCTAGATGTGCAAAGCTGGTAGAGACATCCCCAAAAAAGACTTACTGCTGTAATTGCAGGGAAAGGTGGTTCTACAAAGTTTTGACTCAGGGGGGCTGAATACAAATGCACGCCACACTTTTCACATATTTCGTTGTAAAAAAATTTGAAAAGCCTTTATCATTTTCCTTCCACTTCACATTTACATTTTTGGTTGTAACAAGTCAACATTTGGAAAATTTCAAGGGGTATGAATACTTTTTCAAGGCACTATAGATTGAAATTCGGACATTTCAGCAAGGACCAGCCAAATTTTGATCCATGTACGGGCAGGCTGATTGTACCCAAGTCGATCCATTGAACTTAGGTACAACCAGCCTGTCGGACTTTTTTAATGCAATTACTGCCGATGGCTATAGTTGTGGGTGAAGGAATCATCTCTATAGGCTGCCTTAGTAGCTGAGTGCATTTTTGGACAGGTCTATCAAGGGAAAAATGGAGATATGGTGAATGGATTGCAGAGATGCACTGCATATGTTTTGTTTTATTTGTCCTGACATACACTTTAAGCAGAGAAGAAGAGAGTTTGGCTGTTCATGTATTTAGCTACAGGACCTCCAGCACATTTTGTTGTATATACTTGCCATAGAGGTGTCAGCTCTCAAATTGACTTCTCTAATAGGTGTGAGTGTAATGAGAGATGAAAAGTAGCAGTCTGGTTACACTTTTTGCTGAAAGATCGGCTTTACTGTAACGATTGTGTTTGGTTTCAAGCTTTACACCACAGACAAGTTGATTCCAGTAAGCAAAGCAAACAAAAGAAAAACAGGTTAATCATATACTGACATACACAATGGTTTCATTTTAAAATCTGGTCAGTGGGTGGTGTTTTTTTGTCATCTACATTTGTTTTTTTTAAAAACAAATTCTTTAAAAAAAAATATATTCTCTACAAGTACAGAACTAAAAATAGAAGAAAATAAAATGAAAGAAGTAGCAACAAAATTACAACACTAAGGCCAGAAGTTGCCATTATATAGATATATTACCTGCACACAGGGTCGTTGATGGGGGGTACCACTGAGCCTCCTGTAGGGGGTCCGGGCTCACAGGTGGGCCCAGATAGAAGGGGGATCATTGCAGCAGGACAGGAGGACAATTACAGAATGATGCACTGTGTATGTGTCTCTCCCTCCAGCAACTGAATGTCGGTTTCTCCCCCTCTCCCTACCACCAGCTTTCAGATGCTGGAGGGAGAGACACAGACACAGTGCATTGTTCTGTAATTGTCCTCCTATCCCACCACACCGATCCACCTCCCAGTGCTGCCCACATCTGATTCCCACCTGTAAGCCCGGGCCCCCCCTCGTCCCCCTGCAGCGTTGCCAGCTTCCCTCACCTGCCACTTTCTGTGGGTGCACAGGTGGATAGAGAGTAGGAGAAGGGGTCAGTAAATATGTAATTTACCGGCCCCTTCCTTTTCTGAATTGTACACAGTGAGCGATCGCTAGCGATCGCTACTGTGTCCTTTGATAACTTAGCATGGTAAACTGTGTTTACTATGCTTCGGTTTTTGAATGAACAGGAGCCTCTGTCCTCTGCTTATTCATCTTCAGTGCAACTGAGGCTACAGAGAAAAGAATTGGAATATGTGTCCTCAAATCTTTTCTCTGTTAGACCCCTGATATTTCATCCAAGCTCCCCTGCCCAACAGCATTGTAAAATCATTTTTAAAACTATAGAAAAACATTTTTAAGAAATGGGGCCCAGTGATTTCTAACAGCAGCCCTGCCTGTACACCTCTATCATACTTGGCAAATTAATAGATATTTCACAAGCAACAATAAGTACAACATTCTCAACAAAGAGTAATAAGCAGGCCCATCGCATCTATCCAACTAGACCATATTGCAGCAAACGTGCGTAGCGCATTGCAAGAGAGGTACTTATGTTTCTCAAACAAAATATATTAATTTGCTTCAGATTTCCACTCAACTACCGATGGTGGAGTAGAGGACATCCATCGTGAAGCAATCAGTTTTCATGCAATAAAAAGAGATCTTAAAACTGCAACAATTAACTTTGAGTCCAATGTATTGGAATCAACATATGCTAGGATACGTAAAATTGGGTCAAGGATTTAGGAAATGCCATATAAATCATTTAAAGTTGAAACCTACATTTCTATTTATTTGCTTTTCTGTGCTTCACCGTAATCTGCATGTATACAGTATATTACGGTATATAATAGGATTTTGAGGCATTTTTTCCAGGCATATTACTGGTGTCCTACTAGCATTTTTGCCCGTGTATCAAGCTTCAGGAATTAGTTTTCTAGGCTGGGCAAGAGGATAGAGCAGTTCTATAGAAGGAGATGAGTTCTTCAGGCATCACTTGTTGACACGCGCTCCTATTTAAGTGTATGCGGCCAAAATGCCTGAAAAAAAGGCTCATGTACTTTTTTGAGCACGTACAGTGTAGGGCAGACTTGGGCATATTATTCAATAAAATAACAATATTGGCGCTGCAGGTTCAAAAAAAGACAGTAAATATATGAAAGTTTACCAAACAAGTCCTTTAAGCTGTGTGACGAGCTTGGATGTGAGTTGTAACAGTCCAAGAGATAACTGGGCAGCCTTACTGGGGGAGCCGAAGCCGGACTCCAAACATATGTAAAAGAAATAGAACAAAAACAAAAAGGCGCCACTTAGTTAAAACTGTTTTTACTTCAATAACACAAAAGTATTAAAGCACTCACTCATAAAGTTGACTAGTAGGCACATATGTCTTCTGGTCTAAGGTCAAATTCCGCTTGCTGGAAGTCTCAGTAAGTGATGTCCTCCTCGTTTGTTGTAATACAATCTGGGATGGTGTCCATGGAGGACTTAACCGGAAGATTCTTGTCACGGAGCCAGGGAGAGGGCTGGAACGCAAATGAAGAGTCCTGCTGAGACGCAACCCAACATTCAGCGGAGTGACGTCAGGACTGTCATGCAACGCGTTTCGATGTACCAAGCAAAGGGACGTTCTAGGTCCCTGCGCGCATCTTTTTCAAGCAATCAAGCGGAATTTGACCTTAGACCAGAAGACATATGTGCCTACTAGTCAACTTATGAGTGAGTGCTTTAATACTTTTGTGTTATTGAAGTAAAAACAGGTTTAACTAAGTGGCGCCTTTTTGTTTTTGTTCTATTTCTTGGGCATATTATTGCCATCTGGCCCCTTGGATGTCCCTGTCTGGCCCGCATAAGGCCAATGAATGTAAAAAAAAGTCTATGCTATGCACTCAACACAACTGCATTGCTTTTGTATGGAAGGCTTTTGCTATCTTTTTTCCAGTTTATGTATGTGCAGTAGTGTGCTGGAGATCATGTTTCTACAAGAGAAAGCAGCAGCCAAGCTTTCACCCACCCTCCACCGCCCCCCCCCCCCCAAGGGTGTGGGACACTGATCTTTTACTCTGGGGGAAGTGTATGGTTTCCCAGTCAACAAGATAGTGGTGGCTGTGCTTCCAACCTTGTTGGTCCGCTGGACACCAAGATGGTGGCAGTTCCATTTTCACCCTTCCCGAGCGGCTATAGCCATGACTAGGGTGGGCAATGGGATGTGGATAATAGAGATATGATGCGAGTGATGGCATGTGGGGAGGTGTTGCCAGATCCCGTTTTTACATCCCACAGGTAGGGGGCAGAGCCTACTCCTCCACTGGTTGGCCTTAACTTCCGTCCTGCTGCAAATTACATCAAACGCCAGGTGCCTGTATACCAATGGAAATAATTTATAAATACCCTCATGGGGTTCCCATAGACAGGCTCCTCTGCTGACTCTATGTACATTTGGTCAAAGGAGGTGCTCGCTTACCATATTATATAAGGTTGGTTCCCTATATGGATTTTTATTTTAAATTTGGTTAAGGGGATATTTAACTGAGCAGAATAGCTCAACCTATTGGTTCAGCCCTCCACAACAGTCTCAGTTTCCCATGTGGCCCCTTGGGAAAAGTAATTGCCCACCCCTGGCATAAGGTAACTGAGCGTACAAGTGTACAGTGGGACAATTAGAAAAAATGCGATTCTGCATGTTTAGCGTAGTCAGATAGAGGGAGAAGAGCAGATAAAACCACTCAAGTGTGAATAGGGCTTACACCGATTCTCAATGGTCATTAGTACCATTGAGCCATGGATTTTATCCAGCACAGACACAGACAGCAAAAAAACTTGACAGGGGTTGTAAACCCTTACCACTCAATCCAAAACTCAAAAAAAGTTTGGTGTCATATAAATTTTAAAATGCATGTAAATCCTAACTGATAGACATTAGGAGTCTGTTCGAAAAGCAGCAGTATAGTTGTACTGCAGTCATACCATTGTTTAAAAAAATATATATACTATATATTTGTAAAGCACAGCTCCGTCACTTCAGTCTAAAGCAGGCAGAGTAAAATAAAAATGAATAGGAGGAGACAGAGAGAACAAAAAATCCAATCTCAAAGCTCTCTCTGCTGCATCAAGCAGTGCTACATTGGTGGCTACATGGCATTTCTCAGAGCAGTTTTCATGACATGATCACTGGTGATTATGCTAAGGAAAGCACAGATTTAGGCCTCATTCGAATAGGTGAACACTGCTTGCGTACAGGTCAGTGTCCGCACTCCCATGGCTTTCAAATTAGGAATGGAGGCTGTGTCTGTGCAGCTGCTGCATCCCAACTGACATAATGGAACACAGCCCTCGCCCTATGGTACGCCTGAGTGAACGAGGCCTAAAAAAGGTTAAAATTATAATATCATTTTTTAAAGCAGGAAAGAAATTGTTGTGTTTGGATTTATATACACCTTAAAGTGGTTGTAAACCCTTATAGACCACTTTAACCTACAGGTAAGCCTAGATTAAGGTTTACCTGTAGGTGCAACTAATATCTCCTAAACCTACACGGTTTAGGAGATATTTGCAAAAGAAAGGCACCACGGTGCGCAGGCGCACTGAGCGTGCCGTTTCTAACGGCGATTATGCCATTAGTGGCGGGACACCCGTGCGCATGCGCGACGTCATCGCGGCTCCTGCCAGTCACAGCACCGGAGCCGGGATATGCGGAAGTCACTCCTGGAGAGATGGCGCCGATGGAGGAGGGCAATGAGCACCGCTGCGGGGGCTTCGAGCTCAGGTAAGTGCTTCATAATGAGCTAGTATGCTATGCTATTGTAGCGGGGGTTTAAATTTAGGGGGATACACCTGTGTGGTAGTATGACCCAGGTGTGTATAAATCATGAAAGGATTTAGACCATTGTTAATTCGTGGAGGACTTGGTGGTGTGTTGTTCTCCTTGGCCTGTGGGTGGCGGGGTTCCCACATGTCTAAGGTAGATTCACTGCCGCAGTGCTGGCCTTTTTGTCCCCTGCCAGCGATGGTACGGCGAGGGCGGGGAACCAGCCGTGGCGTCGCGGAAGGAGATAAAAGGGGAGAGACGCCCTCACCACGAGGTCTTTTTCCTGCATCGCACGCCCAGGCACCTTTGGCCTGGGTGCGGGCGGTTCGGAGTTCCAGCCCAGGTGTCCTAGGCCTGGTCGGAACGGAGTTGGCGTCCATCCCAGGCACCTTCAGCCTGGGGTGAGGTACTAAACCGGAGGCCTGGGGCCCAGTGACTTTGACTGGGTCCCGCAAGGGCGGAGGAATCCGAGGGTCCCTGAGGTGGATGGGGCCCATGTCTGAGGTGAGGAGGCTGGGGAGGTCACCCGTCCGAAGAGTCCGGAGCAGCATCAACCCGGTGATGGATGGGCCTCCGGTAACTCCCTTGGAGGGACATCTTCCCCCTGACAGGGGCCACAATGCAGCGAAGGTACTCCTATCTGCATTCTATTGAGTCGCTGGTAGAGACTCACAAGTTCTAAGTTCTCTCTAGCCAAGGCTATAGTAACCGCTGGTGAAACCACAGTGGTTTAGCGTACAATCAGGATAGTGCCTCGACTTGCTCACCCCACCGTATTGAACTGTTATTGGGTCTCAACCAGTTGGCTGGCATAGAACTGTTTGATTGTGAGTGTGACAATAAAACAAGTGTTGGACCCTAATCGGTGTGTGGTACTCTGGTTAATGGGAGCAAAGGGAAGTGTCAGCACAGCAAGACTTGGTCATTAACTGAAACGCACAGGCCCGACGAAAATAACTGGTACTGGCTTTCACCTCATTTACTGCCATGGGGAGGACATGGGCCGTAGCGCATCTTACTCTCACATACAACATACCCCTAGACAAAACGGATGGAGTGAGGGCGCTACACTATTTTAAATAGAATTTTAAATTGAACCCAGATTAGTTTAATTTACTAAACTAACTGAACTTTAAAGGGACACTAAAGGTTCCCGTTTAAAAAAAAAAACATGTCATACTTACCTCCACTGTGCAGCTCGTTTTGCACAAAGTGGCCCCGATCCTGTTTGTTTTTCAAGAGGGTTTACTTCCTCTTTAAAGGGGTTGTAAAGGTACATATTTTTTCACCTTAATGTATTCTATGCATTAAAGTGAAAAAACATCCGAGGGTTAGCGGCCCCCCAGCCCCCCGTTTACTTACCTGACCCCTCGAAAGTCCCGCGCCGTGAACATGCTGGCTTCTCGGCTGAGCTTCTCGGCTCATTCATTGGTTGATTGATAGCAGCGCAGCCATTGGCTCCCGCTGCTGTCAATCAAATCAATGACGCGGCGCACCAGGGGGCAGGACCGAGTGATACAGTCGGCGAACCTTTAGTGTCCCTTTAAAGTTCAGTTAGTTTAGTAAATTAAACTAATCTGGGCTCAATTTAAAATTCTATTTAAAATGAGAAAAACAGACTTATCTTTTACTTAAAAGGCTATGTGAACTGTTTTTGATTTTTAATTCCCAACCAGAACCCAACAGAACTGACAAATTAGCGAGTTGACATCTTTAAAAACAAATCAGGTTGGTATGAGTTAGTGATTTGCAATTCCGCTTTGCACTGTTTTACTAAAAAGTCTGCTTGTCATGGAAAAGATGGAAATAGGGAGTACATAGCAGCTATACATGTCATTTGTGTCATTACTCATTTCAGCTAGAAAAACTGATCCATTCATAAAGTGGCCATGTCCCGTTTAATATCGCAGGCTGGATGACAATGTACTCTACCCTACTCTAGAGGATAATGTAGCATATTTCTGAAGAAAAAAGAATTCATCACCTTCATAAAATGCATTGTGGTTTTGTTAGACAAAATCAAAGTGTTGTTATGGTTTTGACAAACGTCTGAATGGTTTGAGTTCCTTTCTTCTGATCTTCAGTTGTGGTTCATGAAATACCTTTGTGCCTCTCTATGTCGGATCAGCAGAAAACTGAGCATATAGGAAGTATGACATTAAATTGCTGATCTTTGTGTAGGCAGAAGGTGTATTCCATTCGCCAATCTTGTCTGCTGAATGCTTAGGCTGCAGATATAGTTCGCGTCACAGAAAAAATGAAAACATCGTGGTCTTCTGTTTGCTAAAAAAGAATATCCCCATTGTTATACTGTGTACATATTTTATGAGCAAATTAAACACATTTTCTATGGCATCTAATTTATGTTGAACATTTTTGTTTCGTAGAGAGTACTTTTTCTGACCTAATTATTATTATTGTCAGAGCTTTTTTTCTCAGAAAATAGGTGCAGGAACTCAAGCACGACCCCATTCAGATTTCACAAACAGTAGAAGGGTCTTAAAGGGGCATTAAATACCACAATTGCATTACATACAGAGTGCAGTATTCAGGGGGTTACACACAGAGTGCAGAGCTGTCACTTGTAAACACAGAAACCGGACTTCTGTGTTTACAAGTAATTGTGGTAAGCAGGACCCAAAGGGTCTGAGCCAGAGGTGGTGGAACTGAGTTCCACCAAGTTCCCCCTGAAAAAAAGCCCTTATTATTGTTATTATTATTATTATTAATAATGTGTAACTTACCCATTGGCCTTTTTTTCTTAATTATGTGAGGGAGTAATGCCATTGATAAATATCTGCCAAAAAAAAATCCAATACCAATGGATGGCATTATAGATACAGGTAGGTAGGTACAGCACCAACCTTAAAGCATAACTAAAGGTAAAACTTTTTTTTTATAGATTTTTTGGGATATTAAAGTGTTAGTAAACCTAGAACCCTGCATTCCACGGTACACAGAGCATGACAATTCAAATATTTTAGTAAATAGAAACGGCTAAATACCTTTTCTCATGAGCAGTATGTAGCAGGCTTGTGACTTCAATTAGTGTCTGGTTTAAGCTTGTAGGAGGAGTTTTCATTCTCCCCTGATTGTCCTATGAGGCTGCAGGACCCCTGACCCTCTGTCTGGATAGTACTGATTGGCCCTGTGTCAATCACATGCACCCTTCCAAGAAAAAAAAAACTCTCTAGCAATACACACCAAACTGAGCATGTGCAGAGTGCCCCCAATGCTCTGTATTGTCAGGAGATATATTGGGGACAGTAAAAGAAGGGGAGGATCATAGAAGACAGGATCAAACAGCCTTTTTACACAATGTGGAGGAGTAACCCCTTAGGTTCCACAGTAAGTATAACAAGCATGTCTTAGTGCATATACAGACTGATTTTACTGTTGTGGGTTTAGTAACATGTTTAAGACCTGTCAGGTTTCTCAACAAAAAAAATTCACTGCTCAAAGTTCTGCTGAACTTCTCCTTAGATCCTGCTGTTGCATCAGGTGCTGGCTCTCACTGCTCGTCCTGCTCAGCATGTGTTGCAAAATAGTGAAGGCAAAACCCTGTTGTATTCACACTGTAGTACTTATATTCAATGTACCTGGTTCCTAAACACAGTCCTCACCTTAAGCCATGCCCCTCTAATGCATTTCACCTCAATTGGGCTTAGTCGTAGAGGCCTTTCTATGATTTCAGAAAAATCCCCAAAAAACGAACATAGTTTCTTTGTGTGGGGGTCAATTTCCACAAGGTTGGTGTGTAGAATTCCCCAGAAAATGACATTTCATACTCAGATGATTTGCTTTTTGCTGTTCCCAGTAGTTTTTACCTATTGCAACACTGAGACTGATCATGTGACTTGCAATACCCTATATCACTTATAGTGCCAGTCAAGGTGCTCTGGTAAATATGGTGTGTCACAGCGATATATGGGTGCAGGCCATCTTACTCTTAATCCAGAAAGCAGTGAAGGGAATGAGAGACAGGTAAAGAGAAATGTGAATGGCCTCAGCCATAAACTCCTCCCCTTCCCCTGCTTCAGGAAGAGCTCAAGGCTGAGGTCATTCACATTTCTCTTTACCTGTTGAGCTAGTGGTGTGCGGTGTCTCCCATCAACTGATCATGTGACTATTGCAATATACAGCAATATACAGTATCTCACAAAAGTGAGTACACCCCTCACATTTTTGTAAATATTATTATATTTTTTCATGTGACAACACTGAAGAAGTGACACTTTGCTACAATGTAAAGTAGTAAGGGTACAGCTTGTATAACAGTGTAAATTTGCTGTCACCTCAAAATAACTCAAAACACAGCCATTAATATCTAAACTGCTGGCAACAAAAGTGAGTACACCCCTAAGTGAAAATGTCCAAATTGGGCCCAATTAGCCATTTTCCCTCCCTGATGTAATGTGACTCGTTAGAAGATTGCCAAGACCCTGAAACTGAGCTGCAGCACGGTGGCCAAGACCTACAGCGGTTTAACAGGACAGGTTCCACTCAGAACAGGCCTCGCCATGGTCGACCAAAGAAGTTGAGTGCATGTTCTCAGCGTCATATCCAGAAGTCATCTTTGTGAAATAAAGGTATGGCTGCTGCCAGCATTGCTGCAGAGGTTTGAAGGGGTGGGGGGTCAGCCTGTCAGTGCTTAGACCATATGCCGCACACTGCATCAAATTGGTCTGCATGGCTGTCGTCCCAGAAGGAAGCCTCTTCTAAAGATGATGCACAAGCCTGCAAACAGTTTGCTGAAGACAAGCAGACTAAGGACATGGATTACTGGAACCATGTCCTGTGGTCTGATGAGACCAAGATAAACTTATTTGGTTCAGATGGTGTCAAGCTTGTGTGGTGGCAACCGGTTGAGAAGTACAAAGACAGTGTGTCTTGCCTACGGTCAAGCATGGTGGTGGGAGTGTCATGATCTGGGGCTGCATGAGTGCTGCCAGCACTGGGGAGCTACAGTTCATTGAGGGAACCATGAATGCCAACATGTACTGTGACATACTGAAGCAGAGCATGATCTCCTCCCTTAGGAGACTGGGCCGCAGGGAAGTATTCCAACATGATAATGACCCCAAACACACCTCCAAAACGACCACTGCTTTGATGAAGAAGCTAAGGGTAAAGGTGATGGACTGGCCAAGCATGTCTCCAGACCTAAACCCTATTGAGCATCTGTGGGGCATCCTTAAATGGAAGGTGGATGAGCGCACGGTCTCTAACATCCACCAGCTCCATGATGTCGTTATGGAGGAGTGGAAAAGGACTCCAGTGGCAACCTGTGAAGCTCTGGTAAACTCCATGCCCAAGAGGGTTAAGGCAGTTCAGGAAAATAATGGTGGCCACACAAAATATTGAAACTTTGTGCCCAATTTGGACATTTTCACTTAGGGGTGTACTCACTTTTGTTGCCAGCGGTTAGATATTAATGGCTGTGTTCTGAGTGGAACCTGTCCTGTTAAACCGCTGTATGGTCTTGGCCACTGTACTGCAGCTCAGTTTCAGGGTCTTGGCAATCTTCTTATAGCCTAGGCAATCTTTATGTAGAGTAACGATTCTTTTTTTCAAATCCTCAGAGAGTTCTTTGCCGTTAGGTGCCATGTTGAACTACCAGTATGAGAGTGATAACACCAAATTTAACACACCTGCTCTCCATTCACACCTGAGACCTTGTAACACCAACAAGTCACATTACACCGGGGAGGGAAAATGGCTAATTGGGCCCAATTTGGACATTTTCACTTAGGGGTGTACTCACTTTTGTTGCCAGCAGTTTAGATATTAATGGCTGTGTGTTGAGTTATTTTGAGGGGACAGCAAATTTACACTGTTATACAATCTGTACACTCACTACTTTACATTGTAGCAAAGTATCATTTCTTCAGTGTTGTCACATGAAAGGATATAATATAATATTTACAAAAATGTGAGGGGTGTACTCACTTTTGTGAGATACTATATAAGATTATCCCATTTTGCGCTTTGGAAGTACAAAGTGACTGTAGTAAGTAGAAAGTAATTGTAATCCACATGTGAGTTCCAATACAAATAGTAGCAGGTAGGACTGTGATATAACGTTAACTAAAAGTCTTCAAATGTATGTAACTGATCTTGAAATTATATTTTCTTAGAAAAAGTCTAATTCTAGTTTAAATAAATAAAAACATCCATCCATTTCTCCAAAACCGTGTAAACCAAATATCAATCAGCGCAATCAAATAGATAATGAGTAAATAAAAAGTATATATAAGATGCCGCTATCACTAAAAAGTGCTTTCACATCACTGACAATAATAAGATTAACAATACCGTGCTGCGCTACTAAATATGCTATAATAAATAATAATTAGATATGGGATATACTGCGCTGTGCAATGAGTGAACACAAAAATTAGCTGCCAACACAGCTGAGACAAAGCAAAAACTGGTGAATATGAAAAAGTGTAGCGCTTATTTTTGTGAAAGAGTCAGTTAACAAAACATAACAAATGTTGCAAACATGCATATATATTAATTTCAGTGACACCAAGTGACTGAGTGTGATCCGTGAAAAAAAATATATTATATGTAAATAAATCAGAACAAAACAGTCCTCTATTGTGACCACACACAAATAACAGTCCAAAAGTGTAGAAAAAACTGCAAGGTTGAAAAAAAGAGTCCCACATGGATATGACCCTCTCTGTGAAAGGATAGAAACACCACCACCGATTATAAGGAGGAGGCTTACCAGATGGTATTGACTTGGTAAGGTGTATACCACCCAAGTCAAAACAGGCTTAAATAATCAGTCAGCAAGGTGTATCCAGCTGGTCCTGAATCCGCATATCAGTCGGCACCGCAAATTCCCGTAAACACCAGGAAGTGTGAATACATATAGTCTTGTTGGAGCCAGAGATACGGTAACCACATAACATGCGTAATGGGGAAAAAAACTCACATAGTGTGATACCGTACAAGGAAGTATTTATTTAAAAAAAGATTAAAAAATGTACACTCACATTTGGAAGAACATCATAGGCATATCACAAAATGCAAGAGCGATGTGTGTAAATGGGTCCACCCGACGCGTTTCAACTAAAAAGTCATCATCTGGGGTGATGACTTTTTAGTTGAAACGCGTCGGGTGGACCCATTTACACACATCGCTCTTGCATTTTGTGATATGCCTATGATGTTCTTCCAAATGTGAGTGTACATTTTTTAATCTTTTTTTAAATAAATACTTCCTTGTACGGTATCACACTATGTGAGTTTTTTTCCCCATTACGCATGTTATGTGGTTACCGTATCTCTGGCTCCAACAAGACTATATGTATTCACACTTCCTGGTGTTTACGGGAATTTGCGGTGCCGACTGATATGCGGATTCAGGACCAGCTGGATACACCTTGCTGACTGATTATTTAAGCCTGTTTTGACTTGGGTGGTATACACCTTACCAAGTCAATACCATCTGGTAAGCCTCCTCCTTATAATCGGTGGTGGTGTTTCTATCCTTTCACAGAGAGGGTCATATCCATGTGGGACTCTTTTTTTCAACCTTGCAGTTTTTTCTACACTTTTGGACTGTTATTTGTGTGTGGTCACAATAGAGGACTGTTTTGTTCTGATTTATTTACATATAATATATTTTTTTTCACGGATCACACTCAGTCACTTGGTGTCACTGAAATTAATATATATGCATGTTTGCAACATTTGTTATGTTTTGTTAACTGACTCTTTCACAAAAATAAGCGCTACACTTTATAATAAATAATAAACCAATATATATGTGTGTGATCCAGTGCTTAACCATAAATCATCATCATCATCATCATGCACAAACAATCCATAAATCATTGAAAGTCCATAAAAAATATATATATGTGTTAAAGTCCATAAAAAGTAAAAAATACAAAATAAAAAGTGACTGATTGTAGTGAATCCAAAATATAACAATTCACCAACAAGTGTATTTGCTCAGAAAGTTCTGGTGCTCTCCTCCACCAGTATCATAGGCTGCTCACCTCACATTGTGAACCCTGTTTCACCAGTGGGGCAAAATCAGCAGTTTCCCCTCTGGGGATAAAGGAAATAACTGGCGTGGTGCTGACACTTTCAATCCTCCGTCTTTCACAACCCCGTCTATAGGTTCAGAAGAACCCCAATAACTCTCATCCAGTGGGACATGTATGAGGAAAGAGAAGGGCAGAATCTAGTGCTTTCCGTATTACAAAATAATTTATTCTCATAAAAAAGGTAGGTAATACACTCACAAAAATGGCACTTTAAAGCCGTGCTAGCTGGATAGGCATACAAGTAGGGATTCACCGATACCGATAATGGTATCGGTATCGGCGCCGATACTAGGCATTTTCACGAGTACCGGAAATTACGTCAGTTGGGGGCGGGACACCGGAAGTCGGGCCGGGGCACGGGCATGGCGGCCGATGTAGCAGTATTGTTATCCCGCATGAAGCTGAGCACAGAGCTGCTGCAGCGGGACACGGCGAGACACACGAATGAGGGGTGACACAAGGACACAGGCTGGATGAGGGGGTGACACAGGCTGGATAAGGGGCGACACAGAGGGACATAGGCTGGATGAGGGGTGACACGGGGACACAGGCTGGATCAGGGGATGACACAGGCTGGATAAGGGTGACACAGGGGGACACAGGCTGGATAAGGGCGACACAGGGGGACACAGGCTGGATAAGGGGTGACATAGGGGGACACAGGCTGGATGAGGGGTGACACAGGCTGGATAAGGGGTGAAACGGGGACACAGGCTGGATGAGGGGGTGACACAGGCTGGATGAGGGGGTGACACAGGGGGACACAGGCTGGATAAGGGGTGACACAGGGACACAGGCTGGATGAGGGGCGACACAGGCTGGATAAGGGGTGACACGGAGACACAGGCTGGATGAGGGGGTGACACAAGGGGACACAGGCTGGATAAGGGGCGACACAGGGGGTCACAGGCTGGATGAAGGGCGACACAGGGGGACACAGGCTGGATGAGGGGTGACACGGGGACACAGGCTGGATGAGGGGGTGACACAGGCTGGATGAGGGGGTGACATAGGGCGACACAGGCTGGATGAGGGGTGACACGGAGACACAGGCTGGATGAGGGGGTGACACAGGCTGGATGAGGGGGTGACACAGGGGGACACAGGCTGGATAAGGGGCGACACGGGGACACAGGCTGGATGAGGGGGTGACACAGGGGGACACAGGCTGGATAAGGGGTGACACGGGGACACAGGCTTAATGAGGGGGTGACACAGGCTGGATTAGGGGGTGACACAGGGGGACACAGGCTGGATAAGGGGTGACATGAGGACACAGGCTGGATAAGGGGGGGACAAAGGCTGGATGAGGGGGTGACACTGGGACACAGGCTGGATGAGGGGTGACACGGGGACACAGGCTGGATGAGGGGGTGACACAGGCTGGATGAAGGGGTGACACAGGGGGACCCAGGCTGGTAAAGGGGCGACACGGGGACACAGGCTGGATGAGGGGGTGACACAGGCTGGATGAGGGGGGGCACAGGGTGGATGAGGGGTGACACGGGGACAGAGGCTGGATGAGGTGTTACACAGGGGGACACAGGCTGGATGAGGGGTGACACAGGGGGACAGAGGCTGGATGAGGGGTGATACAGGGGGACGCAGGCTGGATGAGGGGTGACACAGAGTGGATGAGGGGTGACACAGGGGGACAGAAGCTGGATGAAGAGGGACACAGGGCAAGGGGCTGGACAGCATCAGCAAGTGTGTTTTGTATGTGAGGCAGCTATGGAATCGCCCCTGGAAGCAGAACCGAGTAATGAGGAGAGCAAGTCCTTCAAACAGGTTAGTGTAGTTTGTACAGGACAGTGTCAGAAGGGTACAGACCAGTCTTATACACTGAAACTGTACATTATATACAGACCAGTCTGTACCCCAACACTGTACTGTATATGTTATACACACACCAGTCTGTATATGATGTACAGTATGGTGTCAGTGTACAGAATGGTCTGTACCTAACGCACTTACCGCGCCTTCCTAACACCCTCCTAACACCTTGTACTGCGCCTTCCTAACACCTTTCTAACGCCCTGTACTGCGCCATCATAACACCTTTCTAATGCCCTGTACAACGCCCTCCCTGTGTTGCCTCCTCCTTCCCCCACCAGCTGTCACCTCTGCCCCCATGTCTCTCAATGACCCTCCCATCCTCTTCCCCCAGCAATCACAGCCTTTTTCTTCTCAATTCTCGCACCCCACAATCCCTATTTCACCCCACCCTCAACTACCCTGCCCTCACTTACCCCTCTACTTCCCACCCTGCCCTCATCCCAGCCTCGCCCAACTCCCTAACAACTCCCCGCCAAACCACCCTCCTACCTACGCGATAAGTATTGGTAATTGGTATCGGTGAGTACTTGCAAAAAAGTATCGGTACTCGTACTCGGTGCTAAAAAAGTGGCATCGGTGCATCCCTACATACAAGCATCAATTTCCCAAGATGGCCGCCATGTGACGTCAATACGTAGGCTGCGTCCCTTATACACGTATCGTCAAGGCGTAGACTTCTTCAGTAGGGGTTTACTGAAGAATTCTATGGCTTGACAATATGCACAACTGTATTATATAAATATGTATATCTATGAGCTCTATGAACACCCCATGAGCTATTATGATCTTAGGAAAAAAATGACTAAAAATTGGATAAATCTAGCAAAACCAGGTGCCTAGACTTTACCATATGACCTATCATCTAGGATTCCTGCAGAAATTTGATCGTAATCATTAAGGGCTGGCAGGACCTAGAAAAGATCATCTCATTTCGAAGGCCTGGTTCACACCTATGCATTTTCCGTGCATTTTCAGTTTTGCAGAAACACACTACAGTCCATTTAACATGGTTTTAGAAACTAGGTTTAGATCTACTTAATAAGTAACTAATGTTACTATTTTCTCCTTCTTGTCTCATTTTGTTATTGAATACTACTTCTTCTTCATTGTTTCAGGTCAGTTTTCAGCCTGAATTTTTGGCTGAATTCGGACCTGAAACGGACCAAAATACACACAGGGCTCCTGCGCAAATTCGCACTGGAGCCGCATCAGAGATATGTGAACCGGCTCCATAGACAGCCAGTCAAAATCTCCTGCTGTTGCAAATTGGAATGCGAAAATTGGAAATTGGAAGAATATCTATTGTATATTGTATAATATTATATACTGTATATGGATTATCTGAGCTGCCTTGTCATTGTTATTGTTACTGTGCATGCAAATTGTAAACCCTCTCGCTAAATAAAGAATAAAAATATATATATATATATATATATATATATATATATACAGTGGGTCAAAAAAGTATTTAGTCAGCCACCAATTGTGCAAGTTCTCCCACTTAAAAAGATGAGAGAGGCCTGTAATTGTCATCATAGGTATACCTCAACTATGAGAGACAAAATGTGGAAACAAATCCAGACAATCACATTGTCTGATTTGGAAAGAATTTATTTGCAAATTATGGTGGAAAATAAGTATTTGGTCAATATGAAAAGTTCATCTCAATACTTTGTTATATATCCTTTGTTGGCAATGACAGAGGCCAAACGTTTTCTGTAAGTCTTAACAAGGTTGTCACACGCTGTTGCTGGTATGTTGGCCCATTCCTCCATGCAGATCTCCTCTAGAGCAGTGATGTTTTGGGGCTGTCGCTGGGCAACACGGACTTTCAACTGAGATCTGGAGGCTGGCTAGGCCACTCCAGGACCTTGAAATGCTTCTTACGAAGCCACTCCTTCGTTGCCCGGGCGGTGTGTTTGGGATCATTGTCATGCTGAAAGACCCAGCCACGTTTTATATTCAATGCCCTTGCTGATGGGAGGAGGTTTGCACTCAAAATCTCACGATACATGGCCCCATTCATTCTTTCATGTACACAGATCAGTCGTCATGTTCCCTTTGCAGAGAAACAGCCCCAAAGCATGATGTTTCCACCCCCATACTTCACAGTAGGTATGGTGTTCTCTGGTTGCAACTCAGCATTCTCTCTACTCCAAACACGACGAGTTGTGTTTCTACCAAACAGTTCTACTTTGGTTTCATCTGACCATTTCACATTCTCCCAATCCTCTTCTGGATCATCCAAATGCTCTCTAGCAAACCTCAGACGGGCCCGGACATGTACTGGCTTAAGCAGGGGGACACGTCTGGCACTGCAGGATCTGAGTCCCTGGTGGTGTAGTGTGTAAGGCCCCTTTCACACTGGGGCGGGCATGTGCGGTGGCGGTATAGCGGCGCGATTTTCAGTGTCTTTATACCATCATATTTACCTTTTTCGGCCGCTAGCGGGGGTTAAAACCGCACCGCTAGCGGCCGAAAAAGGGTTAATATGCCCGCAAACGGCGGCTACAGCCGCGATTTGCGGGCGGTATTACCGCGGTGTCCCATTGATTTCAATGGGAAGGAGCGATAAAGGAGCGGTATACACACCGCTCCTTCACCGCTCCAAAGATGCGGCTTGCAGGAGATTTTTTTTTCTCCTGCCAGCGCATCGCCTCAGTGTGAAAGCCCTTGGGCTTTCACATTGAGAATGCTGGGGCAGGAGTATTTCAGGCATTATTTATGCGCTATTTTTAGCGCTAAAACGCCTGAAATACACCTCAGTGTAAAAGGCGCCTTACTGATGGTAGCCTTTGCTACGTTGGTCCCAGCTCTCTGTCGGTCATTCACTAGGTCCCCACTGAGATCTTGCATGGAGCCCCAGATCGAGGGTGATTATCAGTGGTCTTGTATGTCTTCCATTCTCTAATTATTGCTCCCACAGTTGATTTCTTCACACCAAGCTGCTTGCCTATTGCAGATTCAGTCTTCCCAGCCTGGTGCAGGTCTACAATTTTGTTTCTGGTGTCCTTCGACAGCTCTTTGGTCTTCACCATAGTGGAGTTTGGAGTGTGACTGTTTGAGGTTGTGGACAGGTGTCTTTTATACTGATAACAAGTTCAAACAGGTGCCATTAATACAGGTAATGAGTGGAGCACAGAGGAGCCTCTTAAAGAAGAAGATACAGGTCTTTGAGAGACAGAAATCTTGCTTGTTTGTAGGTGACCAAATACTTATTTTCCACCATAATTTGCAAAAAAAATCTTTCCAAATCAGACAATGTGATTGTCTGGATTTGTTTCCACATTTTGTCTCTCATAGTCAGGGCCGTTTGAAGGAATTTGGGGGCCCCAAGCAAAATGGACATGGAGGCCCCCCAACCCCCCCCCGCACGCACGCACGCAAAGCCTACAGGAACCACAGCATAGCGATACAGTTTAAGTTCCCCCATACTTTATATAAATAAAAAATGTTTACAGTGCAAATACTGCTGTTGCATATAATGTGCATAAAATTTGAACATTTTCAACACTGTACCATAAAATCAATTAATATACATTAAAAAAGTGCACAATAACTAAATCCAACATACTTCTTACTCCCCCTCCCCCTCCCACCCCACAGCATCAGAGCCTTTCCATCAGAGTCCCCCCACAGCAGGTGTCCCCATCAGAGCCTCCCCATCAGAGTCCCCCCACAGCAGGTGTACTCGTCAGATCCCACCCCACAGCAGGTGTCCCCATCAGAGTCCACCCCACAGCAGTTGTCCCCATCAGAGTCCACCCCACAGCAGGTGTCCCCATCAGAGTTTACCCCACAGCAGGTGTCCCCATCAGAGCTCTCCCACAGCAGGTGTCCCCATCAGAGTCACCCCAAATCAGGTGGTGTCCCCATCAGAGCCCCCCCACAGCAAGTGGTGTCCCCATTAGATCCCCTCCACAGCAGATGTCCCCATCAGAGTCCCCCACAGCAGGTGTCCCCAGAAGAGTCACCCCAAATCAGGTGGTGTCCCCATCAGAGCCCCCCACAGCAGTTGTCCCCATCAGAGCCCCCCCACAGCAGGTGTCCCCGTCAGAGTCACCCCACAGCAGGTGTCCCCTTTAGAGCCCCCCACAGCAGGTGGTGTCCCCATCAGAGCTCCCCCACAGCAGGTGTCCCCATCAGAGTCACCCCACAGCAGGTGTCCCCAGCAGAGTCACCCCAAATCAGGTGGTGTCCCCATCAGAGCCCCCCCACAGCAGTTGTCCACATCAGAGCCCCCCACCGCAGGTGTCCCTATCAAAGCCCCCCCACAGCAGGTGTCCCCATCAGAGTCACCCCACAGCAGATGTCCCCAACAGAGTCACCCCACAGCAGGTGTCCCCATTAGAGTCACCCCACAGCAGGTGGTGTCCCCATCAGAGCCCCCCCACAGCAGGTGTCCCCATCAGAGTCACCCCACAGCAGGTGTCCCCATCAGAGCCCCCCCCCCCACAGCAGGTGTTCCCTGCAGAGTCACCCCACATCAGGTGGTGTCCCCATCAGAGCCCCCCACAGCAGGTGTCGCCATCAGAGTCACCCCACAGCAGGTGTCACCATCAGAGTCACCCCACAGCAGGTGGTGTCCCCATCAGAGCCCCCCCACAGCAGGTGTCCCCATCAGAGTCACCCCACAGCAGGTGTCCCCATCAGAGCCCCCCATAGCAGGTGTCCCCAGCAGTCACCCCAAATCAGGTGGTGTCCCCATCAGAGCCCCCCCACAGCAGGTGTCCCCAGAAGAGTCACCCCAAATCAGGTGGTGTCCCCATCAGAGCCCCCCACAGCAGTTGTCCCCATCAGAGCCCCCCCACAGCAGGTGTCCCCATCAGAGTCACCCCACAGCAGGTGTCCCCTTTAGAGCCCCCCACAGCAGGTGGTGTCCCCATCAGAGCTCCCCCACAGCAGGTGTCCCCATCAGAGTCACCCCACAGCAGGTGTCCCCAGCAGAGTCACCCCAAATCAGGTGGTGTCCCCATCAGAGCCCCCCCACAGCAGTTGTCCCCATCAGAGCCCCCCACCGCAGGTGTCCCTATCAAAGCCCCCCCACAGAAGGTGTCCCCATCAGAGTCACCACCCCACAGCAGATGTCCCCATCAGAGACACCCCACAGCAGGTGTCCCCATTAGAGTCACCCCACAGCAGGTGGTGTCCCCATCAGAGCCCCCCCACAGCAGGTGTCCCCATCAGAGTCACCCCACAGCAGGTGTCCCCATCAGAGCCCCCCCCCACAGCAGGTGTTCCCTGCAGAGTCACCCCACATCAGGTGGTGTCCCCATCAGAGCCCCCCACAGCAGGTGTCGCCATCAGAGTCACCCCACAGCAGGTGTCACCATCAGAGTCACCCCACAGCAGGTGGTGTCCCCATCAGAGCCTCCCCCCACAGCAGGTGTCCCCATCAGAGTCACCCCACAGCAGGTGTCCCCATCAGAGCCCCCCATAGCAGGTGTCCCCAGCAGAGTCACCCCAAATCAGGTGGTGTCCCCATCAGAGCCCCCCCCACAGCAGGTGGTGCCCCCATCAGATCCCCTCCACAGCAGGTGTCCCCATCAGTGTCCCCCCACAGCAGGTGTCCCCAGCAGAGTCACCCCAAATCAGGTGGTGTCCCCATCAGAGCCCCCCCACAGCAGGTGTCCCCATCAGAGTCACCCCACAGCAGGTGTCCCCATCAGAGCCCCCCACAGCAGGTGGTGTCCCTATCAGAGCTCCCCCACAGCAGGTGTCCCCATCAGAGTCACCCCACAGCAGGTGTCCCCAGCAGAGTCACTCCAAATCAGGTGGTGTCCCCATCAGAGCCCCCCCCACAGCAGTTGTCCCCATCAGGGCCCCCCCACAGCAGGTGTCCCTATCAAAGCCCACCCACAGCAGGTGTCCCCATCAGAGTCACCCCACAGCAGGTGCCCCCATCAGAGTCACCCCACAGCAGGTGTCCCCATCAGAGCCCCCCCCCCACAGCAGGTGTCCCCTGCAGAGTCACCCCACATCAGGTGGTGTCCCCATCAGAGCCCCCCCACAGCAGGGGTCGCCATCAGAGCTCCCCCACAGCAGGTGTCCCCATCAGAGTCACCCCACAGCAGGTGTCCCCAGCAGAGTCACTCCAAATCAGGTGGTGTCCCCATCAGAGCCCCCCCACAGCAGTTGTCCCCATCAGGGCCCCCCCACAGCAGGTGTCCCTATCAAAGCCCACCCACAGCAGGTGTCCCCATCAGAGTCACCCCACAGCAGGTGCCCCCATCAGAGTCACCCCACAGCAGGTGTCCCCAGCAGAGTCACCCCAAATCAGGTGGTGTCCCCATCAGAGCCCCCCCACAGCAGGTGTCGCCATCAGAGCTCCCCCACAGCAGGTGTCCCCATCAGAGTCACCCCACAGCAGGTGTCCCCAGCAGAGTCACTCCAAATCAGGTGGTGTCCCCATCAGAGCCCCCCCCACAGCAGTTGTCCCCATCAGGGCCCCCCCACAGCAGATGTCCCTATCAAAGCCCACCCACAGCAGGTGTCCCCATCAGAGTCACCCCACAGCAGGTGCCCCCATCAGAGTCACCCCACAGCAGGTGTCCCCATCAGAGCCCCCCCCATAGCAGGTGTCCCCAGCAGAGTCACCCCAAATCAGGTGGTGTCCCCATCAGAGCCCCCCCACAGCAGGTGGTGCCCACATCAGATCCCCTCCACAGCAGGTGTCCCCATCAGTGTCCCCCCACAGCAGGTGTCCCCAGCAGAGTCACCCCAAATCAGGTGGTGTCCCCATCAGAGCCCCCCCACAGCAGGTGTCCCCATCAGAGTCACCCCACAGCAGGTGTCCCCATCAGAGCCCCCCACAGCAGGTGGTGTCCCTATCAGAGCTCCCCCACAGCAGGTGTCCCCATCAGAGTCACCCCACAGCAGGTGTCCCCAGCAGAGTCACTCCAAATCAGGTGGTGTCCCCATCAGAGCCCCCCACAGCAGTTGTCCCCATCAGGGCCCCCCCACAGCAGGTGTCCCTATCAAAGCCCACCCACAGCAGGTGTCCCCATCAGAGTCACCCCACAGCAGGTGCCCCCATCAGAGCCACCCCACAGCAGGTGTCCCCATTAGAGTCACCCCACAGCAGGTGGTGTCCCCATCAGAGCCCCCCCACAGCAGGTGTCCCCATCAGAGTCACCCCACAGCAGGTGTCCCCATCAGAGCCCCCCCACAGCAGGTGTCCCCTGCAGAGTCACCCCACATCAGGTGGTGCCCCCATCAGAGCCCCCCCACAGCAGGTGTCGCCATCAGAGTCATCCCACAGCAGGTGTCACCATCAGAGTCACCCCACGGCAGGTGGTATCCCCATCAGAGCCCCCCACAGCCGGTGTCCCCATCAGAGTCACCCCACAGCAGGTGTCCCCATCAGAGCCCCCCACAGCAGGTGTCCCCAGCAGAGTCACCCCACATCAGGTAATGTCCCCATCAGAGCCCCCCCACAGCAGGTGTCCCCAGCAGAGTCACCCCACATCAGGTGGTGTCCCCATCAGAGCCCCCCCACAGCAGTTGTCCCAAGATCATTAGAGCTGTACCTGTCCAATAGGTCCCTGTAGCTCAGGCGCGCTGGAAGCAGAAGCACATTGCAGGGGGTGGGGCATACGTGACATCTTCAGTTGCTAGGAGGGCGGGACTCGGAGGGCATTTCTGGGACTGTGCAGGGGATGATTGGTAGCAGCTCCGGTCAACCAGAAGCCTCTCATCAGCCGCCTATGTCTGTGAGAGGAGCCGACACACACAGAGGGGGCGAGAGGCAGACAGGGGACTGCTACAGTACGGCGCGGCCGTTCCACGCCCACCGGACTGGAGGATTAGTGGACACAGCGCAGCAAGGCAAGGGCCCTGCTTGGGGGCCCCAGGCCAGCTCGGGGCCCCAAGCAGTTGCTTGTTTTGCCTGTCTTGTTCCGACGGGTCTGTTTATAGTTGAGGTTTACCTATGATGACTGATGACAATTACAGGCCTCTCTCATCTTTTAAAGTGGAAGATCTTGCACAATTGGTGGCTGACTAAATACTTTTTTGCCCCACTGTATATATATATATATATATATATATATATATATATATAGTAGACAATGTCAATCTTAACTAAAATGATTCTATAAGAAGAATAGACATGGAGCCCCTGGCAATTTGATCTGTTGATGTAAGCTGTAGCATTTGAGATGTTCTCTTTTGAAAGTGAAATGTACATGTTGAAATACTGTACTAAGTCTGCACACATTGCTTCCCCTTCTTTGTGATTGTTTTGCTTTCGGTAAGCCTTCTGATGTTCAAGAAGTCTGGCCTGGTGCCAGCTCAAACATTTTAAAGTGCCCTGTTAACAGAATATCTCTGGGCTTCTATTAATGCTGAGCACATGCCATATTGAGTATGTAGCAATCCCACACAACGCAGTAAACTTCTTCGGCACATGTATAAATATAGCAGATACAAAAACGAGATTGAATTTTGACAGCACTAAACAGTTTTAAAACTGCTATTCTCCCCAGGTTCCAATTATCTCAATTTCTCTGAAACACCGACAAGCTTTGAAAGTACTGTAAAACAATAAAACATCCATGGTGTTCTTCATTGGGCTACATTGGAGATAGTACTTACTAACAAGACAGAATACATCCATAACTTGTGTAGCGCCCCTTTATTTTTAGGGGAGCTAGGTATCTAAATTTAGGGGTTGATCTGGGTTAGTAGCCAGACCCAGATCGCTTCAATTGTTAGGTTTTGTTCTTTTGCTTTTGCCAAGTGGTGTTGCTGGTGTACAGTTCCCTGTGGCCTGTGGGTGGCGCTGCCATAATAGGTCAGGGTTGAGCCACTAGTGACATTACTGTACCTTTGGGTGTCCTCTCCAGGCAGCTGTACGGGGGCGTGGACGGCCCGCTGTGCATGCTGGGAGAGGATTCATAAGGGGCAGACGCCATCTTAGGAGGGAGAAGGAGGGGTACTGAGGAGCAGTACCAAGGAGCAGTCCATCTGCGTCTCGTGGCCCTCCAGGCCATGGGAGAGCGCATGGGTGGATCAGTCTCAGGCACCTTTAGCCTGGGGCTGCAATTCTTCATGTAGGCCCAGCACCTTTAGCTGGCCTACCATCTAAAGAGGAATTCCAGGGCACTCAAGGGTGACCCGTTTTGGAGAGGGAGCCAGGGTTACCGGTGAAGGAAGTCACTGCCTCGGATGAGGCCTGGTCACCTACAGAGGGATTCCACAAGTCCGCCACAGGCATTGTAGCATGCTTCAACTTGCACCTAGGTCCTTATGCTACAAGTGTCGGGAAGTTTGGAACTAGGCAAATGGGTTCCAATCGTATCCCTAGGAAAGTAAAGTTCGTGCATCACTCCGGCTGCTGGGACCATGAGAGGGAACTGTCCGGGTGAGCAAAGTCCACTTAGGATTGAGTGGTGATATTAAGTGCCTGAACCTGCCTCCCTGTTATTCTATTCTTCACTTTCAACTTTCCTGTCCAGTTTCAAGCATTAAGAAAATAAACCTTCAGTCATTGAGGTTTAACCTTGTCTGGACATTGGCCTTATTGATACACAAACAACAGACTTTTCCGTACACTCTAAGGAAAGGAACCAGCCCAGGAGAGGTAACTCGCTGGGGAACCCAACAATTGTGAACACCGCTTAACCTCCTCAAACAGGAGGGTACGGGCATATAGCACGGTGTGCCTTACCTTACAAGTGAGCCAGGTGAGAAAAAGGTCCGTGTGCTACACTTGCATAGTATTAAACCTTCAACTTTTTTTTATCTTAACACCTTGAGTGCAATAAAATACACATTCCCCAGTCAACTATTTGTTAAAATCCTTTCCCCAGCACTTGTGGTTTGCAACTTTGCTGGTGGCTCTTGCTCTCTCAAAGCTATTTCCCTGGACTTCCCCACTTCACAGAATAGATTTAACAGTAGACAGGCAGTCTTTCAGTCAATATGTTAGCTTATGAAAGGGAGGGGAGAGGAGAAGGGAGGAGCAGGGGAGCGTCTTGCCATCCTAGCCTACATGGCTGTGTGTTTCTGTTGATGCACACAGTGTAGGGAGACACAGCTCTAGTCTTTGCATGCAAGGGTGGCTCCACTGGCTGCTGCAAGAGAAAGGCTCTGCATTTGGACACACAAATAACAATGAAGTGAAGGATCTGAGTGAAGATTGGTGGATCATGGCTTTAAGCAGAGAACACAAGAACGGGTACCTAGGCCTTCAAACATATAATCTGCACTGAAAAGGGACTAAAATAGCATTTCTCCAGAAGAGATAAGAGCATAATCTTCTCTATTGCTCCTTATTCATTCATTTACCATTCACCAAAGACATTTACCATTTCTGTATATGTTCATATTTTATTAAAATAATAAACAGGTTTATACTTACCTGCTCTGTGCAATGGTATTGCCTAGAGCGGCCCAGAATATGGAAACTGCCAAGTCTGACTCGTAGGTGAATTCTGACTTGAAGGTACAAGCTTCATGGCTGTCATCCTGATCTTTCAATAAAGCCTAGTACACACGGCCTGAATGTTGGGAGAAATCGGCTGGTTCAAAAGAAACCCGGCTGACATTCAGCCCGTGTGTACTGCAGCCAGTCAGAACAGCCAGCTTCTATCAATGGGGCATGAACAAAAAAGGTCTGCCGATCGGCTCCTGATCAGAGCTCTCAGCTGATGGCTGAGAGTGCAAACCAGTTGTTTTAGTGGGGGAGCCATCCCCCTGTCAGGACACAATAGCACAGCAGGGGAGATCACTGTACTAACATTGGACTGTTAGTACAGTGGCTCCTCCGGAGCCGTCAGATTTTTTTTATTCAGCCATGCTGGGTTGAACAGAAAAAAACGAATAGTGTGTACTAGGCTTCACTGCTTGTTGAGTCAATGCCCTGAAACAAACATGTGCACATCAGATAACAGTATCAAAACATCATAATCAAAACCAAAAATGCAAAAAAGGTTTCATACTTATATATTGAGAAGGTACAGCAAAAGAAACTGAAAAATCGCAGAGGCTTATATATTTTGTTTAGATATATACTTTATTAGGGTGCAATGTCAGTGGGACTAGAGCTCCTCACATTCATTGTGTAGCTTTACCCCCGCAGAAACCATTTGGTAGATTGGGTTCTCTGTCCCCATTGGCACACCATGTTAAGCAAATGGATACTGCACTGCTACTGGGAATACATATAAAAAGACTACCTAAAGAGGTAATTCTTACTATGGATAATAAGCAAAGTATTTGTGAAGCTGCTATCTGAGCAATCTTTAGCTCTAGTTCTTCAGCCGGCTAGCATTGGGGTCCAATATTTACAGTGATGCACATGAGTACAGTCCCAGTAAAGTCTGCATGTAGTAAATAATGCTGCTAGATATATGGGCAGTCCCTCTGTGCTCAATATCTGCAGGCAGCAACAGGTTAATGGCAACAGTGTCCTCTCACCAGTCCCAGTGCTGCAACAACAGGAGTCCCACTGTTCAGATGTCAGCTCACTTCTGATGCCTGGAGCAACTCCACTCCTCAGCACATGCCCACAGTGTTATAGCAGATTGATGTGCACAAAGGAGCAGTGATGTGCACAACTCATTCTCCTAGCAAAAAAGTGAAAGTTCCTCATTATTCAGCCTTAGAAAACACAGCTCTCTCTCCCTTTATACCTGGCTCTCATTAGGAATTGCAGTTCTATAGTCTATTGATTGCTATAGAATGATCCTTCCCCTGTACTACACCTCCCATGATTCAATGCTGCCCACCATCAAGTCTCTTTAGCTCCTTCTGCTTGTCAGGTCCTCCTGCTGGATGGAGGCGAGGTAGTGTTAACACTTTCAGCTGAAGTCGATTGGGAGCACAGAGGGCACTGAAGCACAGTATCCTAAATCACTCTATGTCTCTCTAGCCAAGCACCTGGCTACAATTGTTTCTTCCCCATGGATCCTATGAGCTGCACAAGATGCATGTCTGTCAGTTACAGTGACAGCTACCAAATTGGCAAAAATAAAAAATAAAATATTTGGGTGTGCAGAGCAAAATCAAGAATCATCAGATAGGAGAGCAATGTAACTTAAAGCGGAGTTCCACCCAAAAGTGGAACTTCCGCTTTAAGCACTCCTCGCCCCCTTACATGCCACCTTTAGGATGTAATTTTTTTGGGGGGGGGAGTGGGGACTTCGTTAGGAGTGGGACTTCCTGTCCCACTTCCTCCTTCTGCCTACAGGCTGCCTAGGCGACTCCTCCTCTCCTCCGCCTGTCCTCTCCGGAAGAGCAATACGACTCGCGCATGCGCAGTGCGTGCCCGGCGGTGAAGCCGAAAGCTGTCACGGCCGGGTGCCCAGAGTGGCAATGGATGCGCCGGCGGAGAGGAGGGGGAGAGGAGCGATGCTTCGGGTGGCCGCATCGCTAAAAGCCTGGATCTCCGCTTTAATATAACAAGAGAACATGAAATACGAAAAGGTTGCATCACTAAAACTCCAGTCTGTTCAATAATCTTTGTAAAAAGAAAAAAAAAACACCAAACTTAAGCTGATTGATTCCTATGCAGAGATACACCAGATTTTGCATTCTGCAGATTTAGTAAATCAGCCCCAAAGTTTGTTTTTTTTTGGGGGGGGGGGGGTCACACAGAAAACACTGTGCATTTCAGGAAGAAATGTGAAAAAGATGTACTTGGTCTTTTAACAGCTGATAACTGAGAGATGGGAGGGAGATTGTTTGCTTTAAGCAAAACATTTTTTTTTTCTTTTCTGATAAGCACACAGAATCTTGTGATTGCAGTCTTTTAGTATATCTATTAATAATTTTGCTATAAACCTTAGATGAAAATAGAATATTAATTAATATTTCAACCACAAATAGACTAGTCTTATTTCGAGGGGCTTTGATGAAATTTCCTGTCCAGGCTTTGACTGAAAATTTAGTCAATGGTGGTGTAGAACTGAATAATGACAACAGCAGTTTGGCCACTATTTATAAAACTCTCACGCTAAGACCCTTTTCACACTGGGGTGGTGCCAGCGTTAGCGGTAAAGTTATAGCATTGCTTTTCGTCCGCTAGCGGGGTGCTTTTAACCCCCACTAGCGACCAAAGAAAGGGTTAAAAGCACCCATGTTGCAGCAGCGCTGCCCATTGCCCATGGGCAGGGCATTTTGGGAGTGGTGTATACACTGTTGCAGCACTGCACCAGCACCGCCCCAAAGATGCTGCTTGCAGGAATTTTTTTCCTGTCTTGCAAGCGCACCGCCCGAGTGTAAAAGCACTCTGGCTTTAACATTGGGGAGGTGTGAGAGGTGCTTTTCAGGTGCTTTACAGGTGCTATTTTTAGTGCTAGAATGCCTGAAAAGTGCCCCAGTGTGAAAGGAGTCTTAGACGTTCTTCACAGCCATCATATTAATTTATAATTTGTTTCACTCCTCTGTCAGGAATCTTGCAAGGAGCACATGGTCATGGCCGGTTTATGGTGAAATTATGTTTTTTCCACTTTCGGATTATGGCCCCAACAGTGCTCACTGGAACATTGAGAAGTTTAGAAATCCTTCTGTAACCAATGCCATCAGTATGTTTTGCAACACTAAAGTGGTGAATGTCTTGAGAGAGCTCTTTGCTTTTACCAATCATGAGATGTTTATTGTGTGACATCTTGTTAATGAGACACCTTTTTATAGGCCATCAGTTGAGACTGAGCCAGCTGATATTAATTTCCACTGACAAGGGGCAAGATTGCTTTCTAATTTCTGTTAGATTTCAGCTGGCGTCTTGGCTTTCCATGCCTTTTTACACCTCCCTTTCTTCATGTGTTCAATACTTTTACCCTGTGCCATTCCATTATATTACACATAACTGAATTTCTAAATGTATTTGTTTTGGTTTCTTTGTATGTATGGATTGCATAGGTGGTTAGTTACCGACATGGTGACAACTTAATGTCAATAGCACCATTTACATAGAAAAATGATGATGTGTTCAATACTTATTTTACCCACTGTATGTATTACCTCTCACAGTACTCCGCGGACAAGGCAATTATCTACTTTTCTCTCTGGAAAGATGGCGCTATCTTCAGGCATCATCCAGGGCCATTATCTACTTTGTGGACTGAGATGATATAACCAAATAAATCCTGTTCACACCCGTCTGATACTAATCAACCCCCTGCTGCAGCCTCTCTCTGTCTCCTTCCTTGCTCCAAGGTAAAATTTTGCAGGCTGATCATTAAGGGAAAAGAGACTGTGAACATGTTTTCTCCATCCTGCAGCAGACTCATCTTATGACTTTTACAACACCCAGTGACTACTTTTAAAAGATAATAATCAAATGCACAGCAGAGAATTGCTTTGTTTACTGGATAGCAAAAGTATTTCGCTGAATGCTTCCACATGTTGCCTGGAATATTATTTAAAAGCAAGCCTTTTCTTTGCCCATGCAAAGCAATAAAAAAGTTTACTTTGCTACCCTCTTCCAAGCAGCAAATACTCTCCTTTCTTTCACTCTCCCGCTGCTCCAACCAGCCACCAGGCGTGAAAAATCTGACACTTCTGAGTATGAGTGAGCATGTAACTTACTGCCACTCGGTCACATGGGAGTGCTGGAGTCTCGTGATTGGCCCATTGTTTCACATGGAATTTGGACGGAGTTACTAGTCCTCTTACAAATGGGTTTGGAGCTTAGGATAATCTTTTTCCTGGTCCCTGGCCGATGGTGTGAGAAGGGGGAAAAGGGGAAGGTGAGAATGTGCTGTTAGGGAGATGCCGGGCTGCATGGCCAAGAAAAGGTTAATTTAAAAGTGTCCCACTTTTACTTAGTGGTTGTAAACCCTCCTGCGTCACTTTTACCTATAGGTAAGCCTAGAATAAGGCTTACCTATAGGTAGTGGAAATTTCTCCTAAAGATGCGCCGTTTAGGAGATAATCACTTTGTAGTGCGCCGGTGATGTCATTGGCGCATGCGCTGTGAAGAAACGGACCCTTGTGCCGTTTCTTCACTCGTATGTGCTGTGACTGCGCAGGAGTGACGTCACATGGCTCCAGCCAGACACAGAGCCGGAGTCCGCAACCCTAGAAGGAAGAGGGCAGAAGATGAATGCTTCCAACAGCGGTTACAGTGCAGGCTTCGATTGCAGGTAGGTGCCATTTACTGGGCTAGTATGCAATGCATACTAGCCCATTATGCCTTTACTTTGCAGGGAACGACAGAGGAAGTAAAACCCATCAGGGTTTACTTCCTCTTTAAAGCCAGTCCTGTTTAAGACAACGCTCTATAGCCATCTTTCAGGCAGCCTATTTGATAAAATGCTAGACCACAGCGGGTACTCCGAACTTCTGTGAGGGATACCTGTTCCCTTGTAGCAGGCAGTGGTTCCTTCCGCCAGCTCATACTTCACTACAGGACATTACAGACAATGGAAAAAAAAAAACACAGTGTGTGTTTGGAATAACGTGTTTCAACCCAACTGGTTGAGTCATCCTACTGCAGCCAGTAGAGAAGCAGGAATTCAACAAGCGGGCCACCGGAAAGGTACCGTAATTACAGAGCCTTATCTTTGAGTAAAGTCACCTTGTGGTGACAGGTTCACTTTAAAGAAGTTCAAAGTGCAGTAACCTCCAGATTTCACCTTTCATCTGTTCACATTAGTATCACATGTCAATTTATTATGAAGCTGTTAAAAAAAAAAGAGATGTTTTTGTGCTGGCTCCGCAAACCTGTGTTCCTATAAAACAATTATTCAGCATACAAATTAAACAAAAATTTTTCATCATCCATCGTTTAAATTTTTTTTCAAAGAAATGATCTGTTTGTCTTAAATTCATTGATCATTTAAAATATAACTGACCATGTTTAACTATCTGAGTAATCGTGTATATTTCAATTGGGGTCTATTCCCTTTTAGAGTAGAATTGGCCTGGAAAAGGAGAGCACAAACAACATAACAGCACATCCCAAGCTGCTTGTGAAATCTTCTGATTCAGCATGCTCACGCACCATTGTGGTGATTCATATCAATGACGTAGCAGCCTGCAAACCTTGCACTTTATGGACGCACTGGAATTCTACTATAATAAAAGTGTTGTGTCATAGATTCTTATATCTTAGTGTAACAGATCACCCTTTCTGTTTTCTTTCTGTGTAACCGATTCCCTTGAGCAGACAGCTGTTCCAGAATTGGCATCCTACCTCCTGCTTGCCTTTCCGAGGGCTTTGAAAGCTAGACAAACATTTGCTTGGGTAATTACTCAGGCCTTGGACTGCTTATTAAGTGCACAAGGTGTACCCTCCGCTTGACACACGCATGGGCGCTAGCCTGGAATAACATATCGCTCACAAGGGGCCACTGGGGAGATTAGCTGTAACTGGCTATAGTTAGAAAAGATGTCATGTATTACAAAGGCATGCAGAGGATCTCTATTACATGTATGTAAGAAAACCTTTCATCGGCAGAAGAAGAGTGTGTAGGAATTACAAAAGAGACCCACAGAATCTTTCCCACCCCATCAGCAAAACAGCAGTTTGTATTCAACATTCAGAAAACCACACACCCCAATAGTATCAACAACACTAAAGTAATGGAGGAAAAAAAAGAGAGAGGAAAAAAGAAAAGCTTTCTCTGCAGGAGTTATATATTCACAGTAAATAATTGAAAATCGTATCACCACAGAGTGGTGCTGTGGATACGAGAAATAGATTAAAGCGGAAGTAAACCCATCTATTTTATAGTTTCCGGCATGCCGGAAATGCTAACTGTCACATTGGTTGCGCTCTCAACCAAACTGTCAAACCATCCAATGGCCGGTGTCATAATGGATCACATGTGCAGCACTATGGCAGTTGCAGATTAAACAGAGGCCAAGATGGCAGCTTCCTTGGCTGAAAACAATAGGAGGGTTTACTTCCACTTTAAAAAAATGCCACGTCCCGATAGTTTTGATTTTAGGAAATAGGTTGGCAGATGATGGACTTTATAATCATAACACAGGTATGTATTAAAAATAAGTTTATTACAGAAAGCACGCAAACCAAATTGCATTAAAATTCATTGGCTATTCGTAAATATGCCTTGAAACAATAATAACACACCACCTGCATATCATATAATAGTATACTTAGATTAAGGGACCCATAGGTCACTCTCCAATAGTTGATGAAATAGCGTAAAATTGAAAGGGGCGGTGTGTCATAATACAGCTCAGCTCGACATGTTGCGCGTATTCAAAAGGTGCTTCTTCAGGAGCTTATAGCGTGTTCTACGAATAAAAAATTGCAAATAAATTTCTATCATTATTAATTTATAACATTGTCATACAACATTTTTTTGTGCTTTCTTTAATAAACGTATTTTTAATACATACCTGTGTTATGCCTATTAAGTCCATCATCTGCCAACATATATCCACAATAGTTGCAATACTGACAGTATATTCCAGTATCACTGAGAATTAAATTATCTAAACCCAAGAAATAATATCTAACATATTGCAGCTGTCTGTTCTGGTGGATTTTTGATGCATTTTGCCATGTTCCAGATGCATTCTGTACACAAAAAATTCACCATGCACTACTTTTGTTGACTGCACTGGAACTCACTGCACTGGTGTGAACTGGGGCCATTGGGATCCATGCTCAACACTGTCCATGCATTTTTGATGGAGAAAAAAATGTACTGGATTGTATCTGGTGTGAATCAGCCCTTAGAATGTGAGGTTTCTAAAAAAATGTTCTATGTTATACAACATTCAAACAGGTATTACAGAACACTTGGGGACATTTAACCACCTCCAGCCCGCTGTATAGTAAAATTACATGATGTGTCCAACAGCCGATCACATGTAAACATGGAAGTGCCGGTAATCAGCTCTCCTCGCCTCACACTAACAGAGTGTGAGGCGAGGAGAGCCCATCAGCAGCATCTCCTCGCAGGGGAGACCAGTACAGGTAATCAGGGCACTGATTATTAGTGCCCTGATTATCGGTGCAGCCCAAGCAGTGCACAACAGTGATGCCAGTCAGTGACCATCTGTGATGCCAATCTGTGCCCATCAGTGGTGCCAATTTGTGCCCATTAGTGGTGCCAATCTGTGCCCATCAGTGGCACAAATCTGTGCCCATCAGTGATGCCAATTTGTCCCCATTAGTGGTGCCAATCTGTGCCCATCAGTGGCACAAATCTGTGCCCATCAGTGATGCCAATTTTTGCCCATTAGTGATGCCAATCTGTGCTCATCAGTGATGCCAGTCAGTTCTGCCTTTCAGCGCCCATCAGTGCCGCCCATCATTGTCCATCAGTGCCGCCTATCCATGCAGCCTACCATTGCCCATAAGTGCTGCCTATCAGTGCCACCTATCAGTGCTCATCAGTGCCACATATCAGTGCCACCTGCACGTACAGCATATTAGTGCCTCCTCATCAGTGCCCTTCAGTACCATCTCATCAGTGCCCATAAGTGCCACCACATCAGTGCCCATCAGTGCAGACTATCAGTGCCCATCAGTGCTGCCTCATCAGCGCACATCAGTGAAAGAGAAAAATTACTTATTTACAAAATTTTCTGACTGAAACTAAGAAAAACATGTTTTTTTGAAAATGTTCTGTCTTTTAAATTTTTTTTATCAAAAAATAAAAAACCCAGTGGTGTTTAAATACCACCAAAAGAAAGCTCTATTTGTGTGAAAAAAATTATATAAATTAAATTTGGGTACAGTGTTGCATAATAGCGCAACTGTCATTCAAAATGTGAGACCGCTGAAAGCTGAAAATTGGCCTGGGCAGGAAGGGGGTAAAAGGGGCCAGTATTGAAGCGGTTAAGGATGTGCAATCATCCCTTGCCTTTGATTAACATCTGTGTTCATTAATCTACAATAAGAAAAACAATACACAAGAGAGTTTGTGGAAGGTTACAATGCCTCATATAACTCCTCTCCAAAATAATGTGATGTTGGTCTTAAAGGGAACCTGTTCTGGGAAAAAGAAAAAACAGAACTGCTGCCTGCAATTTGAACCTGCAGCAGTTGAGTTTTTTCCCCATGACAAAGTGGGGTTGATTTACTAAAACTAGAGAGTGCAGCTGTGTATGGTAGCCAATCAGCTTCTTTTTTTGTATAATCTGTATTTATTGAGAAAAACATGTACACACAAACAAAAGTGCAAATTATGGCATACATGCTCCACATCGAGCATACAGTCCTGTACGGTGCAAAAAGTATAACTCAGCAACAAAAGAACAAGGTACCATTTTCTAGACAATGTAATAATTCCATCGACGGGAACCACTCCCCCCCAACTTACTTACTAGTCCGCTAACCATTACCGGGGTCATGGACCAATCTAATCAAGGGGCCCTCACATCCCCGTGCCCCGTATGGGGAGAGGGGGCCAAAATAGCCTCCATCAAACCCTCCCCGGCCAAAATCCGGCCCTTGGGCACAAAGAGGTGGAGGGATCCCGCTCTTCTAGGAATCTTATCCCCCAAACAGAAGGAGAAGAGACTTTGACTGCATAATAAAAACAGGCCCAGGCAAGGGGCCGACCCCTGCGGTCAGTAAACAACCTAAGCCGAACAAATAAGTAAGGATCCACGTATTAGAGTAAGAGAAAAATAAAAATAAAAACACAGACAAGACAGACAAACATACACGGGAAACAGCAGGGTAAGAAAGCCAGAAAAAGGGAATAGTAGCCAATCAGCTTCTAACTTTAGCTTGTTCAATAAGGTTGACAAAATAACCTGGAAGCTGATTGGTTTGTATGCAGGGAGCACTAGATTTTGCACTCTCCAGTTTTAGTAAATCAACCCCAGTTTCTTTAAGCCCTGAAATGCATACAGATGTAATGTTTTTTTTATTCCAGGCTTAGCTATAGTGCATCAGTCAACACAGTCCCCTTTGTGAGTAAACCAGAATTCTGGGGGACCCTTTTTTCGCTTAAACGTTTGTAATGCAATGAGGCTTTGCCAACCACACAAACACACTGCCTGGTGTATCAAAGCATGCTCTTTAACCACATGCTGTCTGGCTGTTGTATATAAACCGGTGGATCGTTGTCACCTGAGGATGGGAGGCCGTTTTAAAATGGTCTTCCCTTTGTGCTGCTTGTGCATGCCCTCTGTGACTTGGGAGGAATACCAGAATGTGTTTTTGGGCGCAATTCTAAGTATGCACATGCTGTGTGTTAGAAATAGCTTATTAATATTCAATGTTGTGTAAAAATATCATTATCTTTGTGTGTTTTTCAAAAACTTGTGGCAAAAATTGAAAATTGAAAATGACCTGCACAGGAAGGGGGTTATCTTTAAGTGGTTAAGGAGACCTGTCTATATACAAAGACATTTCAAGCAAGCAGGGCTGCAGTTAGAAATCATGGGGCCCCATACAGCCATCCCGCTGCACCCCTTCACAGCATGAATCAGCATTTTTTTTTTCATGTGGCTGGAGCTGTGTGCAGGCAACCTGAGTTACACTATGAGGATGTAGCAGCTGTATGGTTCCAATTTGGCAGGAATGTGGGTGTAAAGCCGTGTACACACAATAGGTTTTACCAATGAAAACGCTCCGATGGACTTTTTTCATCAGACAAACCGATCGTGTATGTGCCCCATCTGTCTTTTTTCCATTGGTGTTTAAAAATAGAACATGTTTTAAATTTATCCAATGGTTAAAAAAACGATAGCAAATTAATATCGTCTGTGGGGAACTCCATCGGATAAAAAACCCACGCATGCTCAGAATCAAGTCGAAGCATGCTCAGAAGCATTGAACTTCATTTTTCTCGGCTCATCTGAGTGTTTTACGTCACCGCGTTTGAAACGGTCAGTTTTTTGACTGATGGTGTGTGGGCAAGACTGATGGAAGACAGTTTAATCGGATTTCCGATGGAAAAAAACATCGGATTAGAATCCATAGGATATCCGATCATGTGTACAGGGCTTAAGTGTAGGGCCCCAAATGCAGACAGTGCGCATTCAAGGCCACTCACCCACACCTGCACACCTGTCAAACTAGAACTTGTAGCTGTGTTTATACAGCTCCTGCATCCCCATAGAGCAGGGTTTCTCAACCAGGGTTCCTCCAGAAGTTGATAGGGGTTCCTTGAGCAATGAGAAATTTCTGCCTCTCAGATAAGTTCCCACAGACACCAATGATCTTTTTTCTGTAAAGGGGTAAGGGTAAGGTGCATTCTTCACACTGACCATCACAATTATGTGTATCATAGGTTGTAGATATAATAAATTTTTGCAGGGGTTCCCCGAGACAGGAACGTTTTTTCATGGGTTCCTCTGTGTTGAAAAGTTTGAAAAAGGCTGCCATAGATTAACAGGCAGCTCCAGCTGCATGAACAAATGGCTCATTCACACTGTAAGAGCGAGAGGACCTATGTAAATGAGCCCTTCAATTTTTTATTGTTATTTTATTTACAAATGTTTTATTATTTTTTGCATTTTCTTTAAACAATGCTGTCGGGTGTCTTGGGTGAAATATCAGGACTCTAAGCAGACCCCTGATACCTATTTTTTCAGACAGAGAAAAGAATTGAGGACATAGATCCCAAATCATTTCTCTGCAGCCTCAGCTGCACTGGAAATGAATGAACAAGAAGTGCTCTGTACAAGAGGCTCCTGTTCACTCATAAACTGAAGCATAGTAAACACATTTTATGCTTCAGTTAAAAAATGAGTGATCAGTACCGGTCATATTTACCAGCCCCTTCCCCCTGCTCCCCATCTTAAGGTGATTCCCCTGTGTGCCCATAGCAGATGGTGGGAGGGAGAGGAAGGAGGTTGGCAGAATTGCAGGTGGAGCCAATAGAGATTTGGATCATGGACAGGAGGGGGTGATCTGACACTTCCGGGAGTGTCAAATTCCCATATCCCCTGCAGCTTTTACTAGCTTCTCCTGCTGAAGTGTCTACTATATCCTGTAATAGGGGAAATCGGAACAAAGAAGTGAGAGCTGTAAATGAACGTGAAAATCAATACCCCTGGAATATGGTTTGGAGTGGTGTCTGGCTGCATGGGAAAGGTGAGTGCGTCTTCATTTACATGTATGGCTTTCTTGAAATGTTTTTAAACAGCAATTGGGTCGCTTTAAAAGCTCATGGTTTTTCTATACCAATCAGCAACATTCAAAGTTACACTCAACACATGGCTATCTGTGCACTTTGCAGTGCAACAAAAATGACTGTTATGAGTTATACCACTGTCACTAACGTTATGGTGGAACACATTTACAGTACAAGACCTAATTTCCATAGAGGTTGCAAGGTTTTCTAGGTCTCCTTCCTGAGCAAAATCATGGAGAGATCAGCATAAATCGTTTTTATTTAAAGATTCTAGAAGTTCAGATGCCTTATTGAAATGTGTAGCATATATTATCCTAATCTGCTTTGTTTCCTGTCATGTAAAGAAAAAAAAGGGTGTTTGAAATCTTCAAACATGTCTCTATGCTGGCCTCTAAAAACTGTAGAGGAAACTATTAAACCACAGACCTCTAATAGTTACATTGAGAAAAGAAATCATTTCAAGGCATAGAGGAAGAAGCCAGCCAGTAAATTAGGCACTAGACTGTTTACAGTAATAGAAGCAGGAAATACGCTAGGGTATATATAAAAAAGTAAATAGCACGAGTACAAGGCCAGACATATATTCTATTTATACAAATATATATACTTTATACCTAGTGATTTGAAAGGGTCAATCAACCTAAAACTGGTTAATTGTAGCCATTGAGTTTTAACTCACCCAGTGACTGTAACTATTGCAAGACTAGCTCTACTTTGGAGTTTTGCTGAAACAAAAGATCTAACAAGGACATTAAAGAGTATGTCAGGGTGAAATTGAAAGGTGAAAAAACATATGCAGTACATGTCTTCAATACATGGTCCCACTAGGCAAACTAGGCAGCCGCCTAGGGCGCACTGCTGTCTAGGGGCGCCCGGCCACTGGTTTCCTTCCGTGTCTGCATGCTCTGCAGGCTGCAGCATGTAACTATGTATTGTAAGCATTTAATTACACGGTAGTGTAATTAGAGGTGCAGTGCAGCACTGGAGCCAGCGCTAGAGGAATCAGAGCCGATGCTTCCTGTATAGCGCCACCTCCTGTCACATGGGCAGGGCAAAGGGGGTGGAGTCAGGGATGGGGCCAATTGGGGGCGGCAAAATTAGGTTTTGCCTGGGGTGTCAAAAATCCTTGCACCAGCCCTGCATGGCCATCTCTTTATCACATGGCTGACAAAGGGGTTCTGCACAGCACTGAAATGTTAGACCTTACTGCTGTGCGGTGACCTTCTCCAAAAAATGTTTGGATGTTGGTTTTGACAATCCACTATGTACTAACGATATATAATTTGGTCTATTGTGCCACCAGTCTCCAGCTCATTTCTGTTGCAGCACTCACTTACTCTACTGCCTTTTCCAGGAATGTGTGTAATGGGAATATTGCATGATATATCACAATTTGTGCATCAAAGAGGAACATCAAAACAATGAAGATGGTTGAAGAACATGATCCATATGATCAAGTTCAGTGGATATAGTGTGTTATAAAGAAGACAAACACAGCATTTTATTTATAAAGTCTATCTACCAAATTCAATCAATCTAGCAAAAACATACTGAAGATTCAAGGTAAGTATCTTTGTGGGGGACCCAAAGTGAATTCCACCTTTCAACGTATAAGCAGAACCAATATCCAATGTGGCAATCCTTTAGAAACTGGATATTTTCAGGCAATCAATTCCAACTTAAGATACTAGAATAAACTTAAATTCATAATTCCTTATGTACCGTATATCTATTCATAACACATCATAAAGGATCTTATTTACATTAATAGTATTGACTTATCTATATGATTGATAGCCATTAGAGGAGAAATAGCCACATATGACACAATCCACTACTGCCAACGTTGATAGCAGACTACACTACCCTACACTGGTGTTTTTTTTGCCAAAGTTCCGAACCTCAACTCCACAAAAGCCTATGGGGGTTATTTACTAAAGGCAAATCCACTTTGCACTACAAGTGCAAACTACAAGTGCAAAGTGCACTTGAAAATGCACTGAAAGTGCAGTCGCTGTAGATCCGACGGGGACATGCAAGGAAAATAAAAAACAGCATTTTAGCTTGCACATGATTGGATAATAAAATCAGCAGAGCTTCCCATCATTTTAGATCTACCCCTCAGATTAACAGCAACTGCACTTCCAAGTGCACTTTCAGTGCAATTTCAAGTGTACTTTGCACTTGTAGTTTGCACTTGTAGTGCAAAGTGGATTTGCCTTTCATAAATAACCCTCATTGTGTCAATGTACATATAAGCTTTTAGCAAAGTTAAGGAGCTGCCGTGTTTAGGTGAGCTTCAACCTCCCTCTACTGAACAAGGAAAAATCGCGTTCAGGATAGAAACATTTTGATCGCTGGCCATGGGAAAATGCAAAACTTTCGTCACGTCACGCCACGGCACATTTTTGCCGTGATTTTGCTGCATTTTGCTTTTTTCTGCTGCCGCTGTAAATGTAGGCCAGTGTACATAAAGCCTTAAGCCCTGTACACACACTCGGTTTTCACAGCGGTGAAAAGGCCGCCATGAAAGCCGAGGGGGAAGCCGAGAACCCGGCAGGAAAACAGCCATGGAGCTTTGGCCGTGTGTATGCTCCCTCGGCACTGTGTCGCAGTGTTTCCCATAGAGTATTAGTAAATCTGGCAGTAAAAAAAACGCTGGGAATCCCGACGGGAAAATAGAGAGATGGTTCTCTATTTTCCCGCTGGGATTCCCGGCTGTTTTCCTGATGGGAAAACTGTGAGGAAGCATACACACGTCCGGTTTTCCCGGCCAAAAGCTCTCTTGGCAGTTTTCCTGGCAGGAAAACCGGTCGTGTGGCTTTTAGAGTCAGCTGATATATATTGATGTCAAGGATCAATATATCTACTGTCACTATAGAGTAACATCACCTGTGCATAGGTACCATGATGATGCTGCAGTACAACACTGTATGCATAGACACTTCCCATCTGTAGACAGCATTGAGCCTCATTGCATTTTGGCATAAACATCTGAAAAGTATAGTCTGCCCTGCCATACTAAAGTCTCCCTAAAGCACCAGTGAAGGCGCAGACTCAGATAATCAGATATTGACTTCAGCTTTGGCCTACAAAAGATAAACCATGGGGTATGCCATGTGAAAGGTCATAATAATTATACTTCACCAAAGTCCAAGAGCAACTTCAAAAGAAATTATTACTGTCAAGTCCGTCCATTAAAGGAAGTCAAAATAAATGACTAAGAAAGATGGCAAGGCCCGTGTCCCACGACATGCAGCAACTTTCTCTAGCAAACTGGTATTGTTTTTTTATTTTTTATTTTTATACATTTTGTCTTCCATTTCTATCTCAGGGTTTGCCTCCCCAGAAACAGGCATCAGAGTTCAACAACAGACCTGATCAGAGAGGCCCACTTTCTGTGTGTGAGGGCACTTGCAATGAGTGAAGTGGTCATTACAGTCATAGGTGTGCGCAGCCTCTTGCATTAGGGTGTGCACCCCAAAGCTCAAACACTCATGAATGCCACCCGCTGTCACAGGGAGGAGGCTCTGGTGGTGGGAGACAGTTGATTGGGAGCATATTAAATACAAGTTTAATGTGTTCCTAAGGTTGAACCTAGCCTTTAATATAATGGGGGCATTTACACTGGCCACTGGCATCCCCCAACCACCCACCTGGTGCCGCCCCTGGATAATGCTTATTCACATGGGGTGATTAGGGTGTGCCTAGGCACACCCGGCACACCCTGTGCGCACGCCTATGATTACAGTACTTATCTATGCCAGCCTATAGATCTGAGGTGGGAGAAAAGGAAGCCCATTTCCACTACAAGAAAATGGTATTTGAATGTATTTCGAAGCAAAAAAACTCTCTCTCATTTTGAGTGATGCAGTGAAGGGGCGAACAAAAGTCTGAAATCAAGTCAAATTTAGGTGTTTGCACTAGCAGCATTTAAAAAGAAACGTAATGTTTGTTTTTTAAACATGTGCATAGCTGTATACATATACATTCTTGAAGTAAAGCTTTGAGAACAACTTTACTATTTTCTAAGATTTATTTCCTATTTGGAAGCTGGCTTTCAAATGTAAAGGGTAAATGAACAGAGGAAGCACATTATACCTAACAGAAATAAAACATGCCTCAACAAAGATTTTACCAAAGCAAAAGCAGGTAACGGCCCTTCTTTTATCCTTGTAAAGAGGGTAGTAACAATAGGTGTTGTTTGGACTCTGAATCTGCCCTTCACTAATCTCAAAATGCCTGCAGGTTACCAGATGGCTCACGGGTGTGTTTACTTTCCATGCTGATATTTTGTTCTTTGTAGAAATACACAAGCTTGTAGCCATTCCCATTATCCAAGTACCATTATGCTTCTATAGGATACAGCACCGAGAAAAGGGACAAAAGGGAAAGTTGACAGAATTGTTTAGTAAATGCAATTTTTTATTTTTTTTTTGCTAAATACAAAATGTATCCAGACAACAGTAGGGCAACATTTACGTGCATATATTGATTTCAGTAGATATTGCAAGCTAAAAGACTACTCAAAATTTACGGAATAAGAACGTTCAGTGGTCGTGTGCAGTAACTGTAACCAACCCGACTACTCTTTACTGCAGATTAGTGAAAATGAATTCTTATTGCTTATTGCTATAAATTACTACCTTTTCCACATTTTTTCACCATTTTTGTAGAAGTACTCTACTAAGCCCTATTTACGTCTGAGCTTAACGCATAACTTAAACCCATAGTAATAATATAAAACAACAAGTCTCTTAATAATAAAGAAGTGTTTATGTAGATTCGCCATTTATGAAGATTAGCTCTAACAATCATAGGTGCTTGAAAGAATTAATAAACATTAGGACTTGTGTGTGGTCACTCCTCCCGAGCATGTCATAGCTAAGCAGGTCTGCTATAAAAAACGTTTTACATCTATGAACCAATCATTGTTTTTCTTTCTGTGAACCATGTGTATGGTTGCCCCAAGGATCTAAAAACTCTTTTGACAAGCAGGCATAATCTTGCCTTAGGGTAAATATATTTGCAGAGCTTCACATAAACATGTATGCTTCTCTTAGTGTGAACATGTATTTTTCAACGGAAAGGGAGAGGGGCCAGAGGTAGGAGTGGGCAGACTCTCCAGGAACCACCTACAACAGGAAGAAATAGGAACAGAACTATGGTTTCTAGCCTGTCTAATCAATCATTCCACCAGTTGACAAATGCTTTTTGTGTCACTCATAGATAATTATCAGCTGATCAGTCTTAAAAGAGCATGAGCCAGTGACTGCTGTTCCACATCCATGACTATGTAAGGGTGGAGGTGGACAAAGACACAACACAGTTCTTCCCAACCTCAACACCTCCCCCTATGCTACGAGAAAGAGGAGAGGGGCAGGTAATCTTTTCACAGACAAAGACAATCAATCCATTGTAGGTGTTTGTTTAGGAACACCAACTAATCTGCATGCTATCTGCCCACCCTCCTCTTAAAACTGTGCCTAGGTTGTATTTAGAGTTCAAAGTAGGGCTTCCATTGGAAATGTCTGCCAGTGCATGCCACCAGAGTGCTTCCTGTCAGTGGATGTTCCTGGGGTTGAGTGTACCCACCCACCTGCTCTAGATAAACCACTGTTACACATATATCTGACTATTCCCAAAGCTGAAAAAAAATGAAGATGAACTTAAAGAGAAAACTGACATCGATATTGAATAATGAAAGTTACTTACAATAGACTCAGGCTCCTGGTCTGTTTGGGTAATGTCAAACATTTTCACAAGGTTTAGAATCCAGAAGGCTGCAGGAAGGGGATGTGACATCACCACCTAGGTGAATGGGCTGGAAGACAGAGTTTGTGATAAGTAACCTTCACTATTTTTTTTACTTCTTTTTTTGCAAACAAGTAGTTTTTTTTATTGTTTATTTATAAATTTTACTGAAATGCCCAGTTTAAAGTAATTCGGAACTCTAAAGGAAAAAAAATTCCTATACATGTTCAATTAACACACCCCCCCCTTCCCTACCTACCTGTGTCCCCCATCCTCATTGCTTCTCTTTCAACTATCATTTAAAACCTGTGAGGAAGGAGTAGCCAGGTTGTGTATGTCTATGAACGCACACAGCCTGGCTCGGGAATGCGCCCACATAGGTGCCCCCTCAGCACATCACTTGCTATGGGGCACTCGGAAAAGAGAAGGAGCAGACAGCGCTGGCGGCCATCTCCAGAAAAGGGAGATAAGGGACTGCTCTGTGCAATGCCATTGCCACAGAGTAGGTAAGTATAATATCTTTTTTATTTTAAATTTAAAAAAATATCCTTTGCAATCACTTTAAGTGCTTTTGCTTTTGGTCTAATGGCACCCATACACAGAGCGGAGCTGGCACTTAAACTTTGTGATAACCTACACCTGCAGGGAAACAAAAAATAAATTTCAGCAAAGCAGTTAACAAAGCTTTACATTAGAATAGGTCATCTTTAGGTAAAGTTAATGGTACTGTGCCAAATGTTTTACTCTAAAGCCATGTACACACGATTGGATTTCCTATGGTTTTTTAACCGATGGATTTTTCCAAACGGAAAACCGATGAAGCTGACTTTCATCAGTCTTGCCTACACACCATCAGTCAAAAAACCGACCGTTCCAAACGCGGTGACGTAAAACACTCCGATGAGCCGAGAAAAATTAAGTTCAATGCTTCTGAGCATGTGTCGACTTGATTCTGAGCATGCGTGGGTTTTTTATCCGATGGAGTTCCCCACAGACGATAGTAATTTGCTATCGGTTTTTTAACCATCGGATAAATTTAAAACGTGTTCTATTTTTAAACACCAATGGAAAAAAGACCGATGGGGCCCATACATGATCGGTTTGTCCGATGAAAAAAGTCCATCGGACTGTTTTCATCGGCAAAACCGATTGGTGTACAGGGCTTAAGGATAACTCATCAGACAGGTACTACAGTATCTAGGGGATGTGCATATATAATGAAAAATGATCTTGTTTTTGAGAGAACCTTTCTGTATGTTAAAGTTACATGGGAAATTCCAATAGAAGGTTAATAACTTCAACAAGTCTTAAGTGGAAGGAAGGATCTTCTGCTTGGGCAGGGATAGAACAAACTACTGGGGCTAAAGTCCTGTCTGGAAAACATTTTAAATGTATCTAATTTCATGCAGTTAGAGTCATATTGTATCTCTTGAAGGTTTTTGTAAGATTTTTTAAATTGATTTCACCTTTACTTTGGTTATCAGAACTAGCACAGGTAAAGTCGGAAGTGCCGGAGTGATGTGTTTTGTAAGGTGTTAGTTTTCACTCTCACAAAGAGTTGTAGTAAGGCAGCAGCCATCCTTTTAGGAATGTACACCTGTGAGTATTTAATATAGGAGTGTGTGTTTGTATATTTCTACTGTTGAAATTTAGATCAAAGGTCCTCAAGGTGTTGCTACAGCAAACCTTCAGGCACTGAAGAAAGGGAAAGGGGGTCACCATGATTTAGCCACATAGACCTTTGAACTTTGGCTTTGTTAACTTGTTTTTTCACTAGAAACTATTCCATGGATATATTTGTTTTGGGGCTACTTTCTTTCTGTGAATTCTTTAGAAAAGAAAGAAATCCAGCTATCTAGATATTCAGGAAGTTGTGGATTTAGGTTCTTGCAAGTTACATGGAAAGAAATAACAAACGCAGAAACGGGCAAATATTGAACCTGATGCCTAATCTTTTAGCAAACCATTCTAACTGCTTGTCAAAGAGAATTAGACAACCTTTGTCTGGGCTAATTAATGTTACTGTGAGACTAATGCCACTAAAAGGGCAGAAAAGTGTTGTCCTTAACTATTAGCAAATATTGACTAAAACGAACAAAAAAAGGTAATGCATAGAGAAGATATTGACACCTTTCATTACACTGAGTTATTTTTGTTTTACTATTAGTTAGACTTCTTCTACCACTGTTTAAAAGGTACAAAAATTTATTCTACTCCTTGGGGGTGGTATCTAAAAATGTGTGTTATAAGAAAAAATGATCATTGCCTATGACAACAATCAGTTTTCCAAGTGTCATTTTAGGATCGAAATCAAACAAAAAATCTTATTAGTTGCTTTGGACAGCATGAAATCTTCCACTTAGCACAGTTATTATTCATCAAACCCATAACACTTCAAAGAAATTTCAAAGAAATACAACATTTTAAGGAAAAAATTTATCAATGCCAAATACTGCCAAAGATATATCATCCACATCTTTGCTGTATATTTTGTAAGTAGCTAATGACATGAAACAAAATGTGGTCTTGGCTGTGAAAGGTTTGCTGTGAACCTGCAATGACACTAAAGTCTGACTGCAGGTTCAGTATGCAAAGCAGAGGAGACCCAGTGAACTCTCAGACAATAAATGAGTAAGCTCATTAAACATTCAGACTTAAAGTAAAACTAAAAGCAAAACGTTTTTTTTGGGTTGTGAATAGTGGAGAGGGATTAGAGCACCTGCAGGGTTTTTATTGATGTCCTTGTCCCTCTGAGGGAGAATAACCCTCGCTATTTATCCTGTTTACCATTATAATCGAAAGTGAAAGTCAAAGAATATCCAGAATTTTATGTTGCCCGCAGAACAGCAATAAAGGTCACACTGGTTCTGGTGACCTTGATGACAACTTGGAATTTCCTCAGTTTGGAGAGATTTATTTTCACTTCCTGTTTTTGGCTATGGGGGTTCTTCTCCCCACACCCACTGTCACATTTTAAAAACAGTGCAGCTGTGTGGGTCTCTACAGCCATATCATTCATTTATTCACATAGATCTGTGAATGAATGAACTACATGTCTCGTCTTCCACTGTGGCAGATGGCTTATAGTTCTCAATAAATTATGAGGGCATTCATCAGTGCCCTCATAATTCATTTACACTTCCTGCAGCTAAGTAACTGGCTGCCCATACAGAGGGACAGGCAGAGAGCTGTCAGAAAGAGCAGTGTCTGCAGGAACCTGACATTGCACACGCAATCCGCTGATGTTTTGCAGACACCAGTGTAAAAAAAAATGCAAATACTTACCTATTCTCCAATGGCTCTGGTTTGGTCATGTGTTCCCAGCGCCTGACTTCAGGGGATAGGAGAGAGCTCCAACAACAGATGGAATGCCTGTGCAGTTCTGTTACCCATTGGTTTATCATGGGGTATCTCTGGTAGGCTGTCCCTCCTGTCCCCCGAGGCCCCGTTCACACCTATGCGAATTGGTTGCGGCTTAAACCACATCCAATTCGCATAACATTATAAAATACATTGATTTTAATGAGGCTGGTTCACATATGTGCAATGCATTCACACTGTGCATTGCCCAAAAAACATGTGCGTTTTCTAGGCATTGCGGTGCGGATTAGGTGCGAATTCAGGCCCACTATCTTCTATGGGCACGCATCTGATTCGCAGATGTGTTCAGTTCTCATCAGGATTTCTCTCCTTCACCTCACTACACTTCCCCCCTCCCCCTCCTCTCTCCCAGGTCACCAAATTCGCAGCTAAAATGGAGATGATCTGCTGAACAGTTCTCTTATCTTTTTGCAGAGATAAGAGAGCTGGAATTCGCACCGCACAAGTGTGAACCCAGCCTTAAGCCTGCCACTGGAAACCGATCATGCGAATGGAGCGGGGCACTCTTAGAATAGGGCAGTATAAGCATTTTTCTTCTACAGGGCAAGTAATATAGGAGTTAGGAGGGGGTGGGAGTCATTTTATGCTTAGTTAGATCTAGCCTAGACATTCACTTTAAGTTGATTTCTTTGAATTTTTTTGGCTAAAAGCATATTAATGAAGACTATGCAACCCCTTTAAAGTATATGTTAACCCAGTCACTGAAATCTAAACGGATCTAAAGCAACTATTAAAAGAATCATTAACACGTTACCGTAATTTCAAAAGCACATTTCAGTAGATTTAAATCTGTAGCGTTCACTTAAAAAAATATTTATGATCCTTCCAGAAAGGTCCTTGTGCAGATACTTCCTGTTGTAGGCTGAACGTCCTCTGCCCCAGTCTTTCAGTTGGTTACCCTGAGAGTTGTCACCCTATCACATGATCTCCCAATAGCAACTGCACACACTACTGACTAAAGATACAGGCATGATGGACTATTGTCACCATCAGGATACCTACCATAAGAGCTGACATGTAGCCATTGTGTGCATGTATACCAAAATTGGCTGCAGGAGATCAGCAGTACCGATGGGCAACAAAAGATGAAAAAAAGGGAAAAACAGTTTTCTTTTAAAACTGGCACATTTTTAATACACAGGCTTTAGCAAATATCAATCAGTTAGGTTTTTATGTAATTTTCTCATATACAACTGGTGGCGCTTGGGTTTTTAGAACCACTAGCACAAATCACAGTTACATTGCTAGTCAGGTTGAAAAAAGACGAAAGTCCATCTAGTTTAAACAAAAATTAAAAACCAAAACATGATATAAAGCCACACACTAATAGAAAAACTGACAGCTCAGGTCGGAGCCGCTGTACTAACGATCTGACATTAGTACAGCAATCTCCCCCACTGAGCTGTTGTGTTCTGACAGAGGGACGGCCCCTCCGCCAGAACACTCCGATCAACGCTCTCAACTATTGGCTGAGAGCCCTGATCAGGAGCCCATCGGCTGCTGGTTTTCCAGCATGCTCGTCCGACAGAAGCCAGCCAAACGGTCGGCGTCTTTCGGACCAGCTGACATACACAAAAGCCGAATGTCAGCTGTTTTTTTATTGAACCCGACATTCGCCCGTATGTACTAGGCATTAGATTCAATTTAGCTTTTTTCCAGCCGGATTGTTTTCTTATTATGCACTATGGGCAAAATAAACCTTATTTTCTGTCCCACAAAAAAGAGTGCATGTTTTCTGGATAAAAGGAAACTTTAGTAAATCATTCTCTTTGTTTCTGAATAATTGGTTTGTTTTTGAACAGCAAGTTTCTCTTTTAGCTAACCAACTGCAAATTATTATATTTTATTCAATCAGTGCAATAGCCTTAAGAAAATTAATAGATTTGTCACAGCTCTTGAAGGTTGGTACCACTTTTGAAATCAGTTATGTGTTCCTATTCACAGAGCAAATGTAAGAATAATTAATAAATAAATAAGAAATATGTAGATGCAGGGACAGTTTTTTATAGCTCAAATACTGAGAGTAAAAAACCTGATTCAGCTCAACCGCCTCTTGTATGAATATCAAAAATTGGCTTCAACTCACTAGATCAACTAGAATAAAACTAGAATAAAATTTATTGGTATCAAAAAGGTGGAGAAAACACATTATTAAAATGGTACCACATCACACAAAGTCACTCATACTGTTAAAAAGCACAAATGTCCACCTCATAAATATTCTTTCCCCCCTTTCTAAGTGGTTCCAGTGAATGGGGATAATGGTATCTAGTGATCCTGAACAGGTGAGTATCCAAGGGAGTGCTCTTGTAAAGTCCCTAAATAGATGTTTTAGGCGCTGTATAGCCGCAACTTAGATATTAGAAAGTTGAGATGAAAGAAATCCATAATGAGCGTGATGATGGATGGAAGATTCCAACAGTAATGCAAAAACTGTATTGACCCAGATGGTATAGGGAAGGAGCAGTAGTCTAGTGGAAGCTGAATAAACAAAGCTTTGGTGATACAGCTTTGCTATATGGAATCCGCAGAGGATCATGCCTGTATAGCCTATTAAAGAGTGTTAAGCCGCGTACACACGATCGGTTTTACCAATGAAAACAGTCCGATGGATTTTTTTCATCGGACAAACCGATCGTGTATGGGCCCCATCAGTCTTTTTTCCATCAGTGTCAAAAAATAGAACATGTTTTAAATTTTTCCGATGGATAAAAAACCGATAGCAAATTCCGATCGTCTATGGGCAAGTCCATCGGTTAAAAAACCCACGCATGCTCAGAATCAAGTCGAAGCATGCTCAGAAGCATTGAACTTAATTTTTCTCGGCTCATCGGAGTGTTTTACGTTACAGCGTTTGGAACGGTCAGTTTTTTGACTGATGGTGTGTAGGCAAGACTGATGGAAATCAGCTTCATCGGTTTTCCGATGGAAAAATTCATCGGTTTAAAAACCATAGGAAATCTGATCATGTGTACAGGGCTTTACTGTGTGCTTTGAGATTCTTCCTTTGCACTGTAAAGAGTGTCACAGTAGTGGAGCGAGCACCGTACTAGGGGCTCCACTCACGTTTTCAGGGTGTCACAGGTAGTTCTTATAGATCATGAAATAATGTATTGTAAGTCCAACATCCACAACAGTCTGTTGCCTGCGATATCCTTTAGGGACAGTTTATATGACATCCATAATAGAGCAGTACCATCGACTGAAGGGATCACTAGTTGGTCATGGCGGAGAAGTTTACATTGGCTAGTGCCTGACTGTTTTTTATGGTCTCAGCCGGCTACTTCAGGTGCTGATGAGAATGGGATCTGCCACCATGCTTTCCCTCTGGACTTTAAAATGGCCACAACTGCGTGTCTCCACGCCACATAAACACGTGACGACACTGCGCATGTGCCACAATGTCATGATGCATGTGACGCAATTAATAGAGACACGTGGTAGTGGCCATTTTAAAGTCCAGAGGGAAAGCATGATGGCCGATCTCATTCTCATCAGCTTCTGAACCAGCCGGCTGAGACCAGTGAAACCGGCCAGGCGTTAACCAATGTCAACTTCTCCACTTTAACCAACTAGTGATCCCTTCAGGAGATGGTACTGCTCTATTATGAACAAGATAACAAATTGTAGGGTGCTCTGGATAACAGGACTGACCAGAAGCAATGTCTGCACTAGAGATGGATACAATACAGGCAAGGTGGTGTCTTCAAACACTTGGGCAGCACCTAAAGAGGGAATCACTCAATGATGGAATGATAAAAAACAAAAAAGGCGCCTCTAAGTGCAGCAATAAAATACTTTAATAGCCCAAAAGGATTAAAAACACTAATAAGACATTAGATGAAAATAGGCTCATCATGGTAAGTTCGTTGGGCTGGTGGTCCGGCGTCAGGGTGGCCCCAGTTATGGAGGTCCTGGAGGTGGTCCGATGTGCAGCAGGGGATCCTAGATAACCAGCAGAGGGAAGCCGCAGCAGAAGGAAGCACCAAAGGAATCAGCCGTGCTGCCGGGATCAGCGTGGAACGCAGAACCCAGAAGTGACGTCAATGACTACCATTCCAACAAACTTACCATGATGAGCCTATTTTCATCTAATGTATTGTAAGTGTTTTTAATCCTTTTGGGCTATTAAAGTCTTTTATTGCTGCACTTAGAGGCGCCTTTTTTGTTTGTTTATTTTTACTGCTCTATTATGGATTTATAGGATTTTTAAGCAAGTAAAAAGGTAAGTAGATATTTCTACATTTTTTTTGTTATGCTTTGTGAATAACAACATGTAACACACATGTTATCCCATATTGCATGTAACATGTTAGGTGTTATCCTCATTTGGCTGCAAAAAGGGATATATACATTAAGGTAGAGTTTTTTAAGTGATATTAAACAATATAGTTATTCTCCCAAAAAAATCATGCACATCCATTACCTAATGGTCCTGTACTCTATTTTATATGAAATTGTCTCTTACTGTGTTTTCTGCTTCCTTGTAATGTCCTCTACGGAATATCTCCTTTCCCCCCTCACTTACGTTTGTTTGGAATAAGTAGTACGTGTTAGTTGCACTGCTCTATGCTCATTACACATCCCATAGTCCCTAGTCCATCTCACTCAGTAGTGAGCAAGTGAAAGGAGGTTACATTCCTACATAAATTGGGACCATTGAGCCAGCTTCTAACAGGAAGTCAGCCCACAGCAAAAAAAAAAAAAGGAATTTGGTGAGGCTGAAAGCAAAAGGTTTAAGTTAGCAATATATACACTAACAATAATATCATTTTTGTTAGTGCCACTTTAAAGCTTGGTAAACACACTCAGGTAAAAAAAAAAAAAAAAAAATACAAATCCCCACATCAACGCAACCATGTGTGGGGGTAACCACCACCACCAGAATACATTAATCAGTGCTTGCAGCCTTTGGGTGATCGAATGCCAGTTTTCCAGCAAAGCCATTCAACAGAAGCCGGTTGTTGGAACAGCTTCTGTTGAACAGACAGCGGTACTAATGTACTGAAAGTGCAGTGACTCAAGTGTGACCAAATCATCACTCTCTTTGTTTTAACTTGTGATTTCCAGACATAGCACGTGCTGATTAGGCTGCCCCATTTTGTCCATACTAGATAAGATTGTATGTATTCTCTTATCAATGACCATTAATTACGAAGAAAGGAACAACTGGTTAATAATAAATCATAGGGATGCAATACATGAATAGGAGTTAGTCCATATGGATGACAAACTCAGAAAAAAGTCAAACCAAGCATGCTTCAGCAAAAATGTCTTAAGCCTCATACACACGATCAGAATCTCATACAAAAATACTGCTTTTGAAGCGATCGTATTATAATCTGATCGTTAGTACACAGCTTTCGTCTTATATTTTCAAAAAAGGACAAACACGAAAAATGTTCTCGTACGATACCATATCATACGATTTTTGTTTAATCAGCGCAGTTTTCATCTAAAAATACGATACAATATATATTATATCACTTACGAATTTTTATTCTGTCGTACAAGAATTTTCGTACTTTAGTAACCTATCCGTTTTTGACATGGAGACTAGCATGCAAAAAATAAATAAAAAATGATTCGTCCGAAAATTTTATCGCGTGTACTAGGCTTTACATTTGGCATTGGATTGTGATATGTTTCAGATATGCTTTTAATGAATTCACTTTGACCTGTATAGAGGACTAGGAGGGATGCAATGTGATGAAACAGTAAAATAAATCATAAAGACAAATGTACAATGTTCCTTAAGATCCTATTTAAAGTGGAAGTACTGTAAACCCTCCTATCATTTTCAGGCAAGGAAGCTGCCATCTTGGCCTCTGTTTAATCTTCAACTGCCATAATGCTGCACATGTGATTAGTTATGACACCAGCCATTGGATGGTTTGACAGTTTGGTTGAGAGCACAACCAATGCGACAGTTGGCATTCCCAGCATGCCGGGAATGTAACTGCTTTTTGAAACCATTAAATCGAAGGGTTTACTTCCGCTTTAAATTTAAAAAAAAGAATTACAGATTTTCAAATATATCTGAAACAAAATGTCCATGTACACTAATCCTACAACAATGATAATACCGTCCTTGACTGTTTTTTTTTTTCTTGTTTGCTTTTCTTTTGTCTTGTGGAAAGCACAATGCCATGGGCATCTCCCAAACTACGATTTAATAAGCAAGAACAGTAAAAAAAAAAAATGAGCATATTTAGCAGTTCCTGTAATAATTAAAATATCTGGGTAATGATACCGTCTGTTACAAATTGAACATCTAAAGATTAGCAGTTTACTGTCGACATTTTCAGTCTCACTTGTAATTTACAGTCCAAACATCAAATTGGGCGCCTTAATAAATAGGCAGGGCAGAGCTGTAAACATCTCCTAAAGAGGGTTTTGAATGAAATGAAAGACACACAACAGCCATTTGAAAACGTGTCATCTACACCTGTTGTGGTGCATTTCTAGGGTGTGGCAGAAAGGTGAACACTCCTTGTTTATGGTCAGCGACTGCTATAAAATATTCATGAGAAACCTTTGTGAAAGTGGAAGGTATTTTTACTGCTTTATTTTGTTCCTTTTCCCCAAGCCTGAAGCTGGAAAGATGCAGGCCAGCGGGCAGCTTGTTGCGGTTGTAATTTAAAAGAGTGGCTACCTTGTTTATCACCTATAAATGAAGTGTCATGTGCTGTAAACCAGCCAAAAATGTACAGGAATCTTTTCGGGTGTAAAAGTGGAAATCCCACATACTTTATTGACCATTGAAATAACGCCTTGGAAATTTAACATGTTACATATTTCCGATACTCTATATAGCACCATTGCCCTTATGCAGGTCGTGCACAAGCCTTATTTTTTATACAATAAAATGGCTAGTCATTGATCATCCCTGGCGGTATGATTATTTCAGATTTTTGATGCTCAAAGCGGTACCATTATTTTGCATGGAAATTTGGCCTTTTATATTTTAGGCCTGTAATTCTGAGTAATATCACACTTAAATCTGTCCAAACAGGAGTCTAGTAGACATCACAGGTATGATAAAGTTTGAAACACAAAATCATAAATTATAATATAATAAATAACTATAAATAATTATAACACATAATAATGTAATTATAATAAAAATTATTCAATAATGTAATCAAATCAAAAACACTGCAATTTGCTCAGTTGCAGAATTGTCGCTGTCATTAGATTTAGTGTTTGATGACGAATTTCCCCACAAATCGCTATCGCTCAATTCTGCAAGTGATTCTAATTTATTATCACTTTTGACATAAATGGACACTTTTTGGTTGCTATGGACAATCTCCAGTTTCCAGGCAGAAAAAACAGTATTTATAATATAAAAGTGCATGCAGGACACTGGACAAACCACTAGGGACAAAGGGGATGTGTAATTATTTTATACAGTACTGTACTCTGTAAGATTACAGTGTACTGTATGTATACTGCGTGTTTTTACTTTTTTGAATTTGGCGCCGATCTCCGCCCCCATGCGTCGCAACATCGCAGGGAACGGAGCTCGGCAGCACTCGGGCACTGTGTGAATTGAGCGAGGAGATAGCTCGATCACACAGCGGGGAGGCATCGCAGGATCCAGGGGGCAAGGTAAGTTACTTTGCCTGGATACTGCGATGCAATCCCGAGTCTGGCTCAGGGTTACCGCTAATGGTACTGAAAATCCACCCCGAGCCAGATTTGGGAATACCGCTAGGCAGGTTAATCACATTTTGTAACTCAGATGCCAAGAAGAATTTGCCATTTTCACATGGTCTGGTGAAGCCACCTTAAAAATTAACCATTTCAGCTCAGGAAGGTTTACCCCCCCCCCCCCCCCTTCATGACCAGACCATTTTTTGTGATACGGCACTGCATTACTTTAGCTGACAATTGCGCGGTCTTGCGACACTGTACCCAAACAAAATTGATGTCCTTTTTCCCACAAATAGCTTTTATTTGGTGGTATTTGATCACCTCTGTGGTTTTTATTTTTTGCGCTATAAACAAAAAAAAAAGACTGAGAATTTTAAATAAAAAAACAAACACATTTTTTTACTTTCTGCTATGATATCATATCCGATAAAAATGTAAAAAATCAAATTTCTTCAAAAATTTAGGCCAATATGTATTCTGCTGCATGTTTTTGGTAAAACAAAATTCCAATAAGCGTATATTGATTGGTTTGCGCAAAAGTTATAGTGTCTACAAACTAGCTATAAGAGGTTATTTTTATGGATTTTTTGTTTGTTTGTTTTACTAGTAATGGTGGCGATCAGCGACTTATAGCAGGACTTGACATTGCGGCGGACAAATCAGACACTAAGTGACACTTTTTGGGGGCCAGTGACACCAATAGAGTGATCAGTGCTAAAAAATATGCACTGTCACTGTACTAATGACACTGGGTTAAGTGTGTCAGTAGGGCGTTTTTGCTAAATGTGTGGGGGTTGCTTATACTGTGGGAAGACAGAGATCCGTGTTCCCTTGACAGGATCTCTGTTTTCCTTTGTCACAGAATAGCGATCTGCCTTGTTTACATAGGCAGACCACCATTTTGCCTCTGTCGGGAACAATTGGCAGGTCCCAGCAGACATCGGGTCCGCCAGACCCGCTGCTTGGTTCCCGCTGTGTCCAATCACAGCTGGAGTTGACCACTGGCGGCGCACATGCGCGCTGCAAACCCAGAAGTAGCAGAAGACGCACAGGTGCGTGATTCTGCCTGTAGGAGCCGCCGCCTCGCAGTACATGTACGTGGGGAGGTCTGCAAGCGGTTAAAAAAAAATTAAAGGTTGTCCAGAATCTCCCCACATAAATCATATTTTTTGCAAAGCAGAGAATGGGGTTGATTTATTAAAGCAACAGAGGCAGTTCACCCAGCAAGGATTGGAATGTTAGTTATTTACAGAACCTTTGTTAAAGTTTAATATTCAATCATGTATGTTTTCGGTTGGAGTCAGGCTTTAAAGTGGAACTAAACTCTCTCAATCGACATTAAATATTTTTAATCATTATGCTGGTAGCATTAGTAAATAAATAGAAAGGTATATTATTTTTATTTGTTTTAACATGTTTTTTTTTTTACATTTCTTCAGTTGCTTCTTGGTTTCTGGCCTAGGCCAAAATGATGTCATACATTCCATGAGTTTTTATGACTTTTTTTCATCTGGAAGAGGGGCTTTCTCAGCTAAGCACACCCTTCAGCCTGCGTGCCTGGGCTAAGGGCAGATGCATTCCAGGAAGTAAATTCTAAATGAATTCTCTGCCCTTACTCAAGATGGCAACGACTAAAAATGCTTGGTGATGTTTTTCATATTGATTTGTCAAAACAATAAAACATGGAGACATGGATGGATGGGCAAGTTTGCTTTAAATTTTAAAAATGTATTAATTAACATTTTTAGTTTGGGGTGCTCAGTTGCTCTAATTATATACATGCATATTATCGTAAAAGTGTAGAAATGAAAAGATTTGTGATTAATAGTACAACATGTAGAGGGAGTTCAAAATTCTCAGTTGTAACATAAGGTACTGAGTTAGTGACTGGTCGCCTGTAATACAAAGTTGGGTCTTTTTTTTCTCGGAAAGAAACTAAGATGTCTGTATAAAGTAATCTCTTTATAAAAAAAAAAAAAAAAAAAGGAACACTATGCTTTATCTAAGACTTACGGTGACCTTGTATCTTTCAGTTTGATGCTGACAACAGTATAATGCTGCTCTGTTGTCTTATTTTCATGTGCAAATGAAGGTGACAGCATGTTTGGTTATGCATCACCTTTCTCCTTATGCTACTCTCCATGGTTCTGTCTACACTCAAATGGTGGTCTGAATAGAAGGCTGGTTTCTCTTTCTAATAGTCAGCAGGCCACAGACCTTTCTGCTCAGCAGGAGTATTACTACCCTGCAATTACATGAGTCAAGTAGCCTGCTTTCACATGCAGAAAGCTCAGTCACCAGCAGCTGCACTAAAACACTGGCTGCAGTATTCAGCTAAGTAGTTTAATGCTTTACTGGCAGATTGATAAAAAATAGGCGTTTTCTTCATCGTTAACACGCCCAAAAAGAACTGACACTAGAAAAATTCAACCAGCTTCCACCTATAATTGAAATGTCAGTTTTGAGAGGACGGACGCTTAATTTTTATACTTCAGTAAATATGGCCATAGTCAAATCTGAAATGAATTGGTCTTATTCACCACTGATGTTGTCGAAGTGATTGTATACTCAAGTGTAGACCTTGTGAGCATGATTTACTAAAGGTGGTGAGAATGTGGACAGGGCTTACTACACCCATGTGGGGACACATAGAAAGCGCTCACTAGTGCTCCCAAAGGCAGGCTGAGGTTGTTAACGCAAGGTTGGACTTATAAGCGATGCTTCTCCTTAAGAACACATTTAACTCCTTGTAATAAATGGCCTAACTTTTGTACTCCTTACATTGTTCACTATGAACATCAGTTCCTCATGTCGCTTTATAACGCTTTACTTTAGCTGTGCAGCATTTCTGTGCCAGTACCGCTGAGCTTGTACCGGACTCCACCAGCCCAGTTACCCATCACCTTACTCCCAGTGAAATTGATTCATATATTACACTTGAATACCAGTAAGCTGAATTCTTGTTCATATCCAGTGCTTATTCCTCTCCCCAGTTTACTCCATCTTCCATGACTTTCAGGCTGGGTCCCAATGAAGCCCCATTCTGCAATGTTAGACCAATTAGTTGCGTTTGAGGTCTCTAGGGAAAGAGCCTAAGCCCACCTAGGCTCCTTGATTACCAGGGCCTTCTGTCACCTATGCCAAGGCACACCACTTCCCGACCGTCTTGTTACTTATGCACTCAGCACTAGTACTGTAGTCATTAGCAATGGAAATATAGCCTTCTCCGAATAGCTTCACTGCATATTAGACATTTTTAATGCAAATTCTCTAACTCATTTTATCTCCTAATAAGCCCTATTCTTGTGATACACCATACATGCATGCACCCCTTTATGGTTGTCCTCAAGTAACTTCAGACCAGGCCAAGTTAAATAACAATAAATATTCTTACTGAAGTTGTTAACAACTGAACAGTTCAACCTAGATGTATTCAACATACAGTCCTGTACATAATCTTCTATGTGCCACATAGTTAGTCTACTGGTGCCTCTGATTGCCCCTTGAGATAGTCATACCTTAAACGAGTGGGAAAATCCTTTGAGTCCTTTGGTCATGAAATACCACTGGAACACTGACTGGGCTCCCACAAGGGTTGGTTAAGTAGTAGATCACATCCTTAGCAGCGTGTCCTTGGATGGGGAAACCTGGACCTGAATCTCCTGCTGTATTAATAACTACGGCAAACGAAAGAGATGGTTCCCTCCCTTTTTATGTGTTTGCCCTAGCAGTGGGCGGTACTTCCCCAAAAAGCCCGGAAAAACCAGCAGAGCTAATCATTTCCTCCCAGGGAGTACCACCTCAACAGGACACCACACAACTTAACAATGAATTTTTTTAGTGAAGAGTCTACTGATCAGATACTGGTTGTCATCAAAAGATATTTTTTTACCCAACACAAAGCTTTTGAAACATTGCAAACACAGTACAATGTTGCATGTTAAAACAAGGCAATTTTGAAACTACGTAATTGAATGCATTTTTCCATTGTCATTGCATGTATTGCAGATATTTTAGTAGATTTGCTAAAACTAGGGCTGTGCAGCTAAATGAAATGCTCACTTTGAAAGATGTATGGTTACACAGCTAAGTAAATACTGTAGGTGACATTCATTTTAAATACCAAATCACGTGCAAAGATAATTATAAAAACAAACAAAAAAAAAACAGGAATTTTGCTTGCACATTATTGGATGACTGAAATGAACACAGCTTCACTTCATTCAAAAGCTATTTTAACAATTTAAAATCATTACATTCATTTTCAGATTGTATTTTAATTATTTCTTGCCTACTCATATTTATCTGAGCAACCTTAATGTTTGGAAAAACTTACTTAGTGAAGATCCACACACATTTATATTTGAATTCTGTGATATGTGTTCACTATGCCATGTTGATGGGCACTGCTGTGTCACAGAATTTACAGAGCCCATCTTCTGATCTATAGAGGAGATGAGAGGAGTTTCAGGTGGTGGAAACAGTATAGAAATCACTGCAGAATAGAACATTACCTTGGGATATGTAGTCTTTAGAAATCAAAAGTAATCTAAATGAATGAGCAGAGGAGAAGCTGCAAAGCATGTAGGGTAACCAGAAAGATGACAAATGAAGTGGCCAGCAGATAGGCAGTACTCACAACATGAAAGGAGACTTTTCAAGTAAGCTTATACTTCATTGTCAAACACTAGCTTTTGTTTGTGTTGTTATTACAATGCTGATGTTATAAAAATGAAAGTGTATACTGTGACCATAGATTTTCTTTAACATTCACTTTTCAAAGTGAACATGCTCGACTTCTTTTGTAAACCAACTCCATGGTGTCTATTTTCTCATGTAAACATCCCTGATTGCTCCTGGAAGCCAGAGTGGCATTTAAAAGTCCAGCAGTCCAAGACATTGATACCCTGTTTTTTAGGGTTTTATGAAGAACAACTCCAACCTGCATACTTTAGTTTTGACTTGTTTATAAATCCGTAGCCTGTATAGAGTAACCCTTATTTCTCCAAATGTGCAAGGTATCACACTCTTGTAGTTGTCTACTCCAATGACTTTCAGAATACAAAAACTCAACACCTGAACTACTGCTTTTCAGCACACAAAAACCTGCATGGCATTCATTACACTAAAACCACTTTTAATATGTTTTAAATAGTAACATCTTCCATTAGCTAGCAGGAAATATCCCTATTGTTTGGTTCCTTTTTTTTCAAAATTATAGCCATGTGCACAAAAGGAAAAACGATGTGCCTACAAGATGCCTGGTTTGTGCTTACTCAAGTGTGAGTAATACATGTCTGTCTTGTAACAGCCATATGTTTCATTACAGGTACATGTGCTTTTGATTTACATATGTAGATGTCTGACAATATAGACCAAAGATCCACCGAGGTCAGAGTGTTATGGCTGATTCACAATTCATTCTTGGAATTGCTCTGTATATTCCCAAACATTGTTACAAGACATGAGTAACCCATCTTGGTTAGGTCCACTTAATCCGGTATTTAGATAAAATTTCAATAAAAATCTTGTATATTCCTAATCACATTTTACTGTTGAGGAATTTTCCAAATCACAAGAGCCACTTGACAGTTATCACAAGACGTAGTAATACAGTACTACAAAAACTGAATGTGCATTTTGTATTTGCTTTAAAGGCTAAGTTCACCTTTGTTCACCTTCCTTTTTTTTCTTTTTTTTTTTAAATTTCAAGTTTATTGAGAACAGATAGAAATAAAATACAAAGCATGACTTTTGCAGATGCAACTGCATTTGTGATAAACTTGTGCATACTGAAAGCAAATCATAGTGAATTAGAATATCGGTGACCACTAAATAAATCTCAAGATGTTGAAATAGCACGTACGCCAAGTAAAGTACCAATCAAAGTACCATCCCACGAGTCATTGTAGCCACCAAAGGTGGTGGGCAACGTGAGATATTGGAAGTTTTTACGTGTGAGCTAGGTCGTGGTCGACTTGCAACAATTATCAATAGCATCTGTATTCTCAGCAGGAACATAAACAGCATAGTGGATATTGTATTTAAAACTAAAAAAGGAGTAACTGAAAAGAAGAAAAGGGGGTTGGCCAGGACCCTGGCCAGAAAGAAAAGGTAGAGGCAAAGGAAAAGAACCGGCTCCAGAGGTGTCGCTGCACACCAGCGTAGAGAGACAGAGGCGAGGGGCACTCAAAGTACCCCTACTCTGCCTCCATGTGGGGGGTGTCGGTAGGTGGGTCAGATATGATTTCCGCGTAGGCAGCTGAGTATCTGAACATCAACCAGGGTTGCCAAGTAGTGCGGAATTTCTCAACAGCATCAGTGGTTTGAGTCAGAGTTTCCTCCATTTCATAGACATCCGAAACCCTTTTCAGCCATTCAGCAATGGACGGGACCCTCTGTGATCTCCAGTACAGTGGGATCAGGGACTTAGCCGCATTGAGCAAATGTCTCGTTAAGGAGTTTTTGTATCTCCTCAGAGATACATTCGTGACGTGAAGCAGGCAAGTGGCCGCGTTCAACAAATCTTTTGTTTCTGTGATTTGTAAGATTAACTGCTTAACCTCGTCCCAAAATTGAGTGATCCGTGGGCATTGCCACCATATGTGGAGCAAAGTGCCCATGCCTTGGTGACATCTCCAGCAGGTAGCTGGAATCTGAGGGTCCCATCCATGCATCTTGGCCGGGGTATTGTACCAATGTGTCATCATTTTATATGCTGTTTCCTGTGTTTTAGTACTTATAGAGCATTTATGAGTCAATATGCAGGCATTCCTCCACTGCCCAGGGGAAATTTCCATCCGAAGCTCCTCCGCCCATCTCACTCTAAGTTTATCCGTAGTCGTGTGTTTCAATTCTTGTAGCCAAGCGTAGCTCAATGAGGTGGATCTCATGGTTGTGTCTCCCGACTTGCAGATCGATTCGAAGGGTGCAAGGGGTCTGTATAGTTTGCCTTTGTTCTTGTCAGGCCCACTTCCCAGGTAGCACGCAGTTGGAAGTAGGCCCAAAGGGGCATGTGGGGTAGCTGAGCATCAGTCTTGAGCTCCGTCTAAGTCTTCACACCCCCCTCCGTAAGGCACTCGCCCATTAACAGAGGATTTTGTCGAGTCTGGGGGTGGAATTGGGGGTTATTCATGCCTGGGATGAAGTCCGGGTTATCTTTTAGTGGTGTCAAGGGGCTCGGTTGTGAGGAGAAGTGTAGGTTTTGGGTTAGATTATAAAAGATTCTCAGCGTGCAGCCCGTAATCGGGTGCTGTCTGAGACTGAGCGGAAGGCTACTCCAGGGAATCCACGGGGAGAACCTCAATGGAATAGGGCATAAAGCATCTTCCAGGGAAACCCAGTCCTTGGCTGAGCTATGGCAGTGCCAGTCAATAATTCTCGTCAGGTGGGTGGCTTGGTGGTAAGATCTAAAGTCCGGGATCCCCATTCCGCCCTCTGCCTTAGGTTTCATCAGAAACGAAAAACTAATCCTGGGCCTTAGAGAATTCCATAAGAATCTCAGAAGGACGGTCTTAAGTGAAGTAAAAAAGGAAGCTGGTATCTGGATTGGAAGAGCATGTAGGAGGTAGAGCAGTCTGGGGAGGACAGTCATCTTAATTATGGCCGCTCGACCAAACCATGAGAAGTATCCCGACTGCCACCTGAGTAGGTCTTCCCTAACCTTCCCAAGAAACTCAGGGAAATTACTGCTAAACATGTCCCCTAGTCTGGGGGCCTTTTTTTTCTAAATTCCAGCTCCCCTATGTACTGATATAGCATTCATGTACTTATTTTGCAAAAATAAAACAGCTTTCCATTAATTCTGCACAGGCTTACCTCACTCTCTTCATAGCTGTTTAAAAACACTGCTCGATTACTTCTGCCTTACTTCCTGGACAGACTTTAGGTCATGACCCAGGAAGGAGTTGACCAGCTGATCTCATTAGCACACACCCTGCATCATCCACCCTCAGCTGGTCAACTCCTTCCTGTGTCATGACCTAAAGCCTGTCCAGGAAGTAGGGCAGAAGTAATGGATACATGTTTTTAAACAGCTTTGAAGACAGTGAGGTAAGCCAGTGTAGGATAAATTAAAAGCTGTTTTATTTTTGCAAAATAAGTACATTAACGCTATATTGGTACATAGGGGAATTGGAATTTCGAAAAAAAAAGTGAACTAAGTGAGCCTCTAAAGTTACTCTGTCAGTATAAAAATGGAACTTTAACCAAAACTGAAAGTTCCGCTCTTCCTTCCATCCTCCATCCCACATCCCCCCCCCCCCCGTTCAACTTTGACACTTTATTTTTTCAAGTACCGACTCCCACTTCCACTCGGATCTCCTAGGTGCTGTGAGTGAAAGCTCACCCAACCCCCCTCCAGCCACAACCTGGAACTTGTCACAGGTTCAGAAGACTGTGGGACCATTCAGAGTGTGCAGCGTGGAGTCACAGACAGTTTTTCACAGTTAACATGTTGGCGCCAGGTGACATGCTGAAGACTGGTGAAAAAACAGTCCGGGTGAAGATGGAGCTGGATCCCTGGACAGGTGAATGTCTGTTTATTAAACATCAGCAGTACTGCAAATGTGTGGCCAAGCCAGGAGACTTTTTGTGAGGAGGGTTTGTGGCTCCTAGTGGGCCACATAGTAGAAATTAGGAATGAGGGAAATTGAGAATTTTTCATTCCCCAATACTTTTACAAAATGTTGTCATTTTAGTTACATGCAATAAGAAAGATAAACGTTTTTTTTTAAGGTGCAATGGGGCTCCTGATAGTTAAAGTTATTGTAAAGTCTTGTTTTAAAAAAACAAAAAACATACATGTTATATTTACCTGCTCTGTGTAAGACTGGGTTCACACTGAGGAATGGAGCAGCTCACAGCAGAAGGTCCGGTGCGTCTCCATTCACCCTTTCAGGTCCGATTTCAGTCCAAATTTTTGGCTGAATTCAGACCGGAAACAGACCAGAAGATGCACAGGTCTCCTGTGCAATTCCCACCGGAGCTGCTCCAGAGATGTGTGGACCGGCTTCATAGAGAATCGGTCACAATCTCCTGACATGCGAATTGGATGCGGGGAAATCAGCATATAATTCGCACTGGTGTGAACCTAGCCTAATTGTTTTGCACAGGGCAGCCTAGATCCTCCTTTTCTCAGGTCCTTCTTCACTACTCCTGACCCCTCCCTTCTGTCGAGTGCCACCACAAAAAACAGCTTTCTATGGGGGCACCCGAGCCAAGCTGCAGCTCTGTGTGTCCATTCAGACATGGAGCTGCCATTCAGCCCCACCCTTCTCTCTCTCCTGATTGGCTAACTGACTTTGATTGACAGTAACGGGAGCCAATGGCGCTGCTGGTGTGTCTCAGTCAATCAGGAGGGAGAGTCCTGGACAGCCGAGGGATTTGTGGATATCACTGGATAGAGATGGGGGTCAGGTAAGTATTAGGGGGTGCTTGGTTGGCTGCTACACATAGAATGCATTAAGATAAAAAACCTTCTGCCTTTACAACTCCTTTAACCACTTCAATACCAGGCACTTAGCGCACCTTCCTGCCCAAGTCAATTTTCAGCTTTCAGCTCTGTCGCAATTTGAATGACAATTGCGCTGTCATGCTACACTGTACCCAAACAATTTTTTTCTATCATTTTGTTCCCACAAATAGAGCTTTCTTTTGGTGGTATTTGATCACCTCTGCGATTTTTATTTTTTGCGCAACAAATAAAAAAAGACAGAAAATTTCGAAAAAAATAATGTTTTTCTTTGTTTCTGTTAATTTTTTTGTAAATAAGTAAGTGTTCTTCTGATGGGCACTGATAAGGCGGCACCGATGGGCACCGATGAGGTGGCACCAATGAGGTGGCACTGATGGGTACTGATGATGGTCACTGATAGGCGGCACTGATGGGCACTGATAGGCGGCACTGATAGGTGGCACTGGTATGGGGCACTGATGGGCACTCATAGGCGGCACTGATGGGCACTCATAGGCGGCACTGATAGGCACTCATAGGCGGCACTGATGGGTACTTATGGGTGGCACTGATGGTTACTTATGGGTGGCACTGATGGGTGGCACAGATGGGCACTGGTGGGCACTGATAGGTGGGCACTGATGGGCATGGATGGGCACTGAGAGGTGGCACTGATGGACAATGATGGACACTGATGGGTGGCACTGATGATACTGATGGGTGGCATTGCTGGGCATCACATGTTTTTTATTGACCATAATGTTGCCAGTCAGTGCCCATTTGTGGGCACTGATTGGCATCTATTGTGCTTATTTTTTTATATGTGGATGGCCATGGGGTACATACCTGGCCATCCACATGTTGCCCCCTTCCCTGGTGGTCCTGGCGGCTTCCCTGGTGGTCCAGTGTGGGCATCCACGGGGGCTGCGCTCATAAACAAGCAGCGCAAATCCCCCTGTCAGGAGAGCCGCTGATCGGCTCTCCTCTACTCCTCGTGAGTGAGGAAGAGCCGATCAACGGCTCTTCCTGCTTACATCGTGATCAGCCATGATTGGACATGGCTGATCACGTGGTAAAGAGCCTCCGCCGCAGACTGACAATCCGCACCACCGATCGCCGCGATGCGCGCCCCCCGGGTGCGCGGCGGCTGTTATCCTGCAGGATGTCAATAGATGCCCAGTCAGGATAACGCAACCACTTCCCGGACGTCAATAAGCTATTGACCGGGCGGGAAGTGGTTAAGGAAGTTCCTTCAAACCATCTTGTATCTGTTTATGTGCCAAAAACTGTTCCTCGTTTTCCTAAAAGAGACCAAAAAATATAAAATAAAAAAAGAGTTTTAACTGATTAATAATTTCAAGCACCAGTATCCAAATAATGTTCTAAAAACTTAAATACAGTGCCTTGCAAAAGTATTCACCCCCCTTGGCATTTTTCGCATTTTGTTGCCTTACAGCCTGGAATTAACATGGATAGTTTGAGGATTTGCATCATTTAATTTACAGAACATGCCCACAATTTTGAAGAATTTTTTTTTTTTTTATTGTGAAGCAAACAACAAATAGGACAAAATAACAGAAAAAGTGATTGTGCATAACTATTCACCCCCCTAAAGTCAATACTTTGTAGAGCCACATTTTGCGGCCATGACAGCTCCAAGTCGCTTTGGATAAGTCTCTATGAGCTTGCCACATCTTACCACTGGGATTTTTGCCCATTCCTCCTTGCAAAACTGCTCCAGCTCCTTCAAGTTGGATGGTTTGCGCTCGTGAACAGCAATATTGAAGTCTGAACACAGATTTTCTATTGGATTGAGGTCTGGGCTTTGACTAGGCCATTCCAACACATTTACACGTTTCTCCTTAAACCACTGTATTGCACAAGTGTTGCTTTAGCAGTGTATTTGGGGTCATTGTCCTGCTGGAAGGTAAACCTTCTTCCTAGCCTCAAATCACACACAGAGTTGTTTGCTCAAGATTATCCCTTTATTTAGCACCATCCGTCTTTCCCTCAACTCTGACCAGTTTCCCAGTCCCGACTGCTGAAAAACATCCCCACAGCATATGCTTCCACCACCATGTTTCACTGTGGGGATGGTGTTCTTTGGGTGATGTGATGTGTTTGGTTTTTTCTCAGACATAACGTTTTCTTTGATGGCCAAAAAGTTACATTTTTGTCTCATCAGACCAGAGCACCTTCCTCCATACATTTTGGGAGTCTCCCACGTGCCTTTTCGCAAACTCAAAACTTTTTGTTTTTTACTGAAAGTAATGGCTTTCTTCTGGCCACTCTGCCATAAAGCCCAACGCTATGGAGCGTACGGCTTATTGTCGTCCTATGTACAGATACTCCAGTCTCTGCTGTGGAACTCTGCAGCTCCTCCAGGATTACCTTAAGTCTCTGTGCTGCCTCTCTGATTAATGCCCTCCTTGCCCGGTCCGTGAGGTTTGCTGTTGTGCCATGTTCTTTTCATTTTTAGTTATGATAGATTTGATGGTGCTCCTAGGGATCATCAAAGATTTGGATATTTTTTTATAACCTAACCCTGACTTGTATTTCTCAACAACTTTGTCCCTTACTTGTTTGGAGAGTTCCTTGGTCTTCATGGCAGTGTTTGGTTAGTGGTGCCTCTTGCTTAGGTGTTGGAGTCTCTGGGGCCTTTCAAAAAGGTGTGTATATGTAATGACAGATCATGTGACACTTAGGTTGCACACAGGTGGACATCATTTCACAAATGATGTGACTTCTGAAGGTAATTGGTTGCACCAGAGCTTTTTATGGGCTTCATAACAAAGGGAGTAAATACATACGCACATGCCAATTATCAGTTTGTTATTTCTGAAAAATAGTTTTATGTATATATTTTTCAAATTTTACTTCACCAACTTAGACTATTGTGTTCTGATCCATCACATATAATTCAGATTTAAAAAAAACATTGAACTAAAGGCTGTATTGTAATAAAATAGGTAAAAAGGGGGGTGAATACTTTTGCAAGGCACTGTAAGAACACTAAATTAAAATAACTCTAAGACACCTTCTAAATAAAGAAAATAAACACATTTTGTTAGAAGCAAGCAAAATTGAGAGTTTCTGCTTCATTGAAATCGTTTTTTGGCAAAATGTGTAGAATTTCAGTGGTGGGTTCTGGGGGGGAGAGGGGACTATTTAAATTATAACTGTATTGAATGTACAGTTTTTCTTTAAGGGTACACTCCTGTCATAACTGAAAATAAAGTTTTAATATGCACACAGCTATTCTTCAGCTTTTCATCCAAGCACTGTTACACAAATTGTTTGTTTTTGTTTTTATTTAAAAGTTTCATGAAATTATATATATATGACATTTTTTACAGCTGTTAACCAGGGTAAAACATGCCTTGGAAGTGTAAATGTGACTGCTGATTCAGGAAGAAAAGAAAGAGGAACTACAGGCTCTGAATTCCTGCTGCCTTCCTACTGAGCCTGCTAGATGGCCTGGTAAGTCCAGGTGGAGAGAAGTCCAGGTAAGTCCAGGTAACAGAGAAGTGGGGTTATGGTGAACTTTCTGATTTTTAGCACAGCACAGTATTTACTTGTTAGCATGACTGGCTCAATGGCTTATTTTACCTGTTGTCCAGAACTGCACTTTATAGATATCTATCCATTGTTAAAGCGGTTGTATACCCGCTGCAGCTTTATATTTTTTCATATCTGAAAGGCAAAAGGCATAATGAGCTAGTATGCACGGCATAGTAGCTCATTATGAAACACTTACCTGGTCCACGCCGAGGGAGATGTCATCTTGCCTCGGCGTGTCTACCGGGTATCACTGCTCCAGCGATGTGAGTGGCTAGAGCGGCGATGTCGTCACTCCCGTGCGTCGGCAAGGTCCGGTGGCTGCCTGGCTTTAGCCGAGAATCCCTGCTGTGCATGCGCCGCTGCAGTCAGCGGCGCATTGCGAGGGGAATATCGCCTAAACCGTACAGGTTTAGGAGATATTCTTTTTACCTAGAGGTAAGCCTTATTATAGGCTTACCTGTAGGTAAAAGTTTAAAAATAGGGTATACAACCGTGTTACAGTGCATGTATAGCCATCTTTTGCAAAGTTTTGGATAGGGCAGGAAAGAGTTCAGTTTTTTGTTTGCTGTATCTGTCCTGTTGAGGCCTATATCTTCCTCTCCTGGACAGACAACAAGAAGAGATAATTCTCTACAAAGTGAAGAGAATTGCTATCTTAAGCCAGCTATAGAAGGGTAGAATTTAAAATGAACATTCTTAGGAAAAGAATGTTCTAAAAAAGTTCATTCATTTTTCTAACCATTAGTGTTGTCAAATCAAAGTTCATTTTCGATCGCAGTGACTAGAAAATTTAAAGGAGCATGATAGAAATTATTACTTTAACTAATTATTTCTAATAGTGTATGTGGTTTTCGTTTGGCATAGTACATTCATTCCAAAATCAAATGGTAAATGCAAATGAAATCTTTTGAAAGAGATCTGACTGTTGTGAGAATATTCTGAGAATATTCTAAGAATTTTTGTATGAATTTTCCTAAGACTTTTCATTTCAAAATCTATTTATCTAGACAGTTGTAACTGGAACAGGGCCTCCATTGTAAAGCTGGCCACACACTGGTAGAATTTCATTTGAAAATGTTTGTGTTGAGAACATTTGATTTTATAATGATTAGTTATGTCAAACGAACATTTGTTTTCAACCACAGCGATGAGAAAATTTGAAGAAGCAGGATGGAAAATGTTTTTCGGAGAAATAAAATTTCTAATAACAGTAAATGACTTCAGTAAATTTCATTCAGGAAAGCTAAAGATTTGCCCTTATCTCTTGATTTGGTGATATCTGTAAAGTTGAGGTTTTCCAATCACCTTTTGTCCAAGGGCTAATGGTCACCAGAACAAATAGAAAGGGTGAATCTAATGAAGTCACTGACAACAATTAGAACTTGACAGAGGTTCTAATCTATCCCTACTGCATCCAAACCAAACAAATGTAGATTTGTGTTATAGATATACTCATTCATATAATACCCATTCACACTGGGGCCGTGGCCGCGTTCGTGGTAAAGTTCCACTCATTTTAGCGGCACTTTACTGCTGTTTAAGCAGCGCTTTTTGGGCGCTAGCGGGGCGCTTTTAACCCCAAAACTCCTGCGTTGCAGCGCTTCCGAATCATTTTTTAGGTGCTTCGTAAACGCTGCCCATTCATTCAAATGGGCAGGGTGTTTTGGGAGCGCTAAATATAGTGCTCCCAACCCGCCCCAAAGATACTGCTTGCAGCACTTTTCGGAACGTCTGGCAAGCGCACCGCCCGAGTGTGAAAAGTCACACTTGAATGAATGGGAGGCGGTTTTCAGGCGCTTAGCAGAGGCTATTTCCAGCGCTAAAGCGCCTGAAAATTGCCCCAGTGTGAAAGGGGACTTAAAGTTGGAATATAGAAAATTAATAAAGTGATCATATATTTTGAAGGTAAACAGAAAAGTGGGGGGCGTGGCCGGCATGGCAGACTGAGCGGACGTGCCTTCTGAGCTCTGCTGGACTATGATCCGCCTTTAACTCCGTTCCTGGGTGGATTTCTTCTGATTTTGGGTCCACTGCACCTGTATGCCGTCCAGAACCTCCGGAGGCCCGAAGAAGGGCAAAAGGTTGAGGTTCCCCTTGGCTGTCGCGACCACAGACAATCCGGCCTCTCCACTGCCGGGCGAGCCTGCGTGCCGACACAATATGGCGTCGCAGACGGACCAGGAGGAAAGCGTGGCGGCTTCCCCGCCTGGTATCCCGGAGGTCATGGCAGCTATTACGACCTGCCAGGCGGCCATCACCACCTGCCAGACGATGCTCACAAACAAGATTGAGGCAGTGCAGATGGACGTGGGCTTGCTGAGGCAGGATCTGGACAAAATCCGCTCCAGACTGATGGACGCTGAACAGCGGGTTGGCGACGTGGAGGACACGGTGTCCGGTCATGATGCCTCCATCTGGACCTTGCTCACCAAGGTGAAGGCGCTTGAGTACCGCGCGGAGGACGCCGAAAATAGAAGCAGGCGCAACAACATCCGCATTGTAGGCCTCCCGGAGGGGGTGGAAGGGCGCAGTCCCGCGACGTTCATGGAGGATCTCCTCAAGACCCTGCTGCCTGCGGCTCAGCTCTCCCCGCATTTTACAGTGGAGCGGGCTCATCGGGTGCCGCCAAGACCAGGTCCGGAGGGGGCCCCCCCCCCCCGTACCTTCATCCTTCGGTTGTTGAATTTCCGGGATAGGGATGAGCTGCTCCGTGCCGCCCGCTTGGCGGGTAATATCCCGTACCGAAACACCAGGCTGATGTTCTTCCCGGATTACACCATGGAGACGCAGAGGCAGAGGCGCTCCTTTGATGGCGTGAAAGCGGCTCTCCGGATGAAGGGAATCAGCTACAGCATCATGTTCCCGGCTAAACTGCGGGTGGTCGATGGTGAGACTGTGCGGATCTTCACCAATCCTAAGGATGCAGGTGCATGGCTTGAGACACTGCCTCCGTGAGGCTTATTCATTCCCCTAGCGTACGTGGCGGTGTTTTGCAGCTGGGGTATTAAGGTACTTGGGGTTACTCGTGGGGTAGGGTTTTGCCTGGGGTGATCGGGTGTGAGACTGGGGGGGTCTGTCTATTTGGTCTGGACTACCTACCTACACTCCTGTGTCCTCCCCATGTTCTCTGCCTGAGGCTACACTGGTATTCCCCTGCCCATTGAACCTGCTGAATGACCGCCATGTGCTTTGTTTTTCTATACCCAGGAATATTTGTTGGTTTCTCACTCCAGCATCTCACCTGTGACTATATATACCTCTTATTATTGGGGGTTTTTTTTGGGTTATGTTCGTCATTCACTGGTGACTGTGGGGGCTGGTTTGCTGCGGCCCGCGCCTCCGAATCTCTTTGAGATAGTCATTGGACAAGTTCTGTTTGGGAAAAGATGTGTTACTCCATGTTGGGAGGACGCGGGGTGGGGGGTGGGGGTTGGATGGCCGTTGCTGTCCTTATTGCGGGTGTTCTATGGTTTGTTATGTTTATTTCTTTAACTGTTAAATGGTTGGTCTTAGCGATAATATTTTCAGGGTCTGCTTGGTGGATGTGTTCTCCGGTGTTAGCCGTGGGGGTGCGGTGCCTCCTGGTCTTCCGCCTCTGGATGCTTCCCTTGCCTGGTGCGGGGGCGCTGTGCCCACTTAGGGTATCTAGGTTGGGGAACATGAGCTGCTATCCTTCATTTTTGTTGTACCTACATGATGGCTAAGTTTACTGTATTGTCATGGAATGTCAGGGGCCTCAACTCTGCTGTAAAGAGGTCACTAGTGTTTAAATTCATTCAGCAGCACAATCCGAAAATCTGTATACTGCAGGAGACGCATTTGGTGGGCTCTAGAGTCCTAGGGCTGAGGCGGGCCTGGGTGGGGGCTCATTATCATGCCTCCTATTCCAATTATGCTAGGGGAGTGAGTATCCTTGTGCACCGCTCCTTGCCTTTCCAGTTGCAGGTGATTCGCACTGACCCTGGTGGTAGGTTTATTATTATGCATGCTCTAATAGCGGATGTTCCGTATGTTATTATTGGACTCTATCTGCCCCCTCCTGCGGATCCCACCCTTCTCCACTCGGTGATGCAGATGGCTGTTCAATATGGGGTAGATGAGGTACTGTTAGTGGGGGATTTCAACTTGGTCATGTCTGACGTAAGGGACAGACTCCGGCCCTCACCTGCCCCTAGTTCAGGACTGTCTTTGTGGGCTTCCTCATTTGGTTTGACGGATCTTTGGCGCAATTTTCACCCTTCTGACACCCAGTATACTTGTCTTTCAGCTACATACCGTACTCTGTCTCGCATAGACATGGCGTTTGCCTCTCCCGGACTGGTTGGGGAGGTGGTTTCGACTGAGATTCTCTCTCGCGGCATTTCTGATCATGCTCCGTTGATGGTCTCGGTTGGTACTGCCTCTTCCGGAGTCCGGGGGGTCTGGAGACTTTCTAGATACTGGGTGGCAGATCCGGAGATCCAAGAGGACCTACCGGATGAGATCTGTAGTTTCTGGCTACGGAATGCTGAGTCCTCAGGCCCATTAATACTCTGGGATACTTTTAAAGCCTGGTTGAGGGGTGTGTATATTAAGAAGATTGCAGTTAGGAGGAGGGGGTCTGAGCGGGCTATGAGACAGCTGGAGGCAGATGCCCTGTCGCGTGAGAGGGCTTATGTCCAGTCGCCTGGCTCTGAGGCCTATCACGCCTGGCAGCACACCCTTAGGGAACTGTCCTTGATGAGGGTGGACATCACTAAGAAATCCATGCTTGATAGGGCTCAGAGAGTCTTCGAGTTTGGGGACAAAAATGGCAAACTCTAGGCTTGGTTGGCCAGGGGCCAGCGAGCCTCTACACATGTGGGCAGGCTTAGAGACGCGGACGGCTTGTTGCTTACTTCCCCGGAATCCATTTGCTCTAGATTTTTTCGCTTCTATAGAGACATTTACTCATCCAGGGTGACTTATACCGATGCGGACCTCTCCGACTTTTTGGACAGGGTCCCCTTCCCCACGCTTGGCCCGGACCGGAGCTTGGAATTAGAAAAGGACATTACTTTAGAGGAGGTGCAGAAGGCACTGAGCTGTATGCAGTCAGGGAAAGCCCCTGGGTTGGATGGTATCCCTATTGAGTTTTACTCAGAATATCAGGAGTTGTTGGCCCCTAGACTGACGGATCTTTTTCAGAAGTTTATGGTTCGGGGCTCCCTTCCTGATACAATGGCTGATGCTATGGTGGTGTTGGTGCCCAAACCTGGTAAGGATCCAGAGGATTGTGGCTCTTATAGGCCTATTTCTCTCATTAATGCTGATGCCAAGTTATTGGCCAAGATCCTTGCCCTTCGTCTGATTACGGTGCTGGAGGATTTGGTCCACCCGCATCAGACAGGATTCATGCCGGGTAAGGGCACGGACATCAACATCCGTCGACTGTTCCTTAATCTAGACACCTCCCATGACAATGGTGGTAACCGAGTCATAGCCTCTCTTGATGCAGAGAAGGCTTTTGACTCGGTGGAATGGGGTTATCTATGGGAGGTTCTGAAACATTTCGGGTTTGGGCCTAGGTTCCGCAGGTGGCTGGGAATGTTGTATGACTCCCCCAGAGCTAGAGTCCGTGCTAACGACAGGTTGTCAGAGTTTTTTCTCCTCCAGAGGGGCACCCGACAGGGTTGTCCCTTATCACCCAGCTTATTTGCCCTGGCGATCTTGATTAGAGAGTCTTCTGCGGTTCGTGGGCTGTGGGTTGGCCCTCTGGAGGAGAAAATATCCCTATATGCAGATGATGCCTTACTCTATCTTCAGGATGCTGATGGTTCTTTGCGGGCAGCTCTGCAGATATTTGAGGAATTCGGCCGCTTTTCCGGGGTTAAGATCAATTGGTCTAAATCGGTCTTGTTCCCGCTGGATCCTCGGCCCCGGGGCGGGGTCTCTTGTACCCCGTTGATATGGGTCGAGGAGTTCAAATACCTTGGGATTGTGGTATCGAGGGACCTTCGGGACATTCGCCGCCTCAATCTGAAACCCCTGGTGATGAGACTTAGGGAACATTGTCTCAGATGGAAAGACTTACCCCTCAACCTGCTCGGACGCATTAATGTGCTAAAAATGATGTTTTTGCCCAGATTCACTTATATGTTTAGGAACTGTCCGGTTTGGCTCCCTGGCTCTTTTTTCAAGGAGCTGGATGTCTGTATAGGCTCCTTTATCTGGAGGGGCTCCTCGCCTAGGCTTGCGAGATCCACATTACAACTCCCTGTCCGTTGTGGGGGTCTTGCGCTCCCCTGCCTCCTGGTGTATTACTGGGTGGCGATTTTGGTCACAGTACGTTGGTGGTTTATGCAGTCCAGGTCGAACGCAGCCACCTGCTTGGAGGCCGCTGTCGTGGGTTCGCTGGGTGAGTTGGGAAACCTGGTATACAGGGGGGCGGCTGCGTACTCGGTTCTTCCGGAACCAACCAGGACTACCCTTAAGGTGTGGACTATTGCTCGGAGGAGATTTAACTGTCCGAACCACATCTCTCCATTCTGCCCGCTGTGGGGTAATCCCTCTCTTCCTCATTTTAGGACGATCCCTGACCCACAGCTGTGGGCTGGATACGGCATTAAGACCCTTCGGGATGTTTTTCGCTCCGGTAGGTTATTGTCCTTCAGACAATTGGCTGACCGGTATGGGCTGCCGGAGCGAATGCTATTCCGATACTTCCAGTTGAGACACGCTGCCAGGGCTCAATTCCCCCAGACTATTAATTTAGTAGCGGATCCTGTTGAGAGTTTGCTGGCTCAGGAGGATCTTGAGAAGACGCTCTCTGCTCTTTACCTTGCACTCTTGGTAGTTGATTCGCCTAAAATAGACAACGTCTGGGGGAAATGGTTGACGGATGTCCCCAGCCTGGACAGAACTACTTGGGAGGAATGTTTTGAAGATGGGTCTAAATTGCTGATCTCCTCTAGAGATAAATTAATGCAGACTAAATTTATTCACCGTATTTATTACACACCTCAGAGACTACACGGTATTTACCCGGATAGATCCCCTATGTGTCAGAAATGTCGCTCTTCGGAGGGTACATTTATTCATATGTTCTGGGCTTGTCCCTTGGTGGAGAAGTTCTGGACCGAGGTTTTTGAATGTATTAATATCCGACTCGCATTGTCTATCCCAGCATCTCCTGAACTGGCCCTGCTTGGGATACACGATGATGACCAGAGGCCCAGATACACAAAGTTACTTGTATCTTTGCTAATGTTTTATGCTAAGAAAGAAATCCTCAAACAATGGTCCTCCCCTGCCCCCCCCAAAATTGAGTCTTGGGACTCCTCTGTTAATGCGGTCATACCGATGTATAAGTTGACATATGTTAGCAGGGGTTGTCCCAAGAAATTTGATCGGGTTTGGACTCCTTGGACCCAGTGATCTTGAGATGCTGTTTTTCTCGTGTCTTTGTTTTATTTTCCTTCGTTTAGTTTTGATAATGTATTTTGGGTCAGACTGACATTGATCTATGTATAGATGATGTGTATGGCCTATCGTATTGTACTATGCACAGGACATGTCTGTATATCTCTTGTTCTTTGATATCTTCTCAATAAAGACCAACCTTTTTCCTTTAAAAAAAAAAAACAGAAAAGTGAAAACAATTATTGGGGTGGTTTAACCACTTGCCTGCTGGGCACTTTTACCTCCTTCCTGCCCAGACCAATTTTCAGCTTTCAGCACTGTTGCACTTTGGATGACATTTTTATAATTTTTTTCACACAAATAGAGCTTTCTTTTGGTGGTATGTAATCACCACTGGGTTTTTAATTTTTTGCTAAATAAATATATAAAGTCAGAATTAAAAAATAAATAAATTAGGAGGTACTGATGGGCACTAATAGGTGGCACTGATAGGTGGCAATGATAGGCAGCACTGATGGGCACTGATAGGCTGCACTGATGGGCACTGATAGGTAGACATGTGCATTCGTTTTCGTCCGAATGCATTTTCGTCCGAATTTCAGGTATTTTCGTTATCGTTTTAACAAACGAAAACGAAAATGCAGAATCCGAAAACCGAAAGATCCGACATAAAAAAATGCTTAATTTTCGTTTTCGTTGCAACAACAGTTCGATATAGATAGGAGATTCGACATGAGGCTGACAATAACAATCTGTGTCCATCGAACCTGTGGTCGAATGTGCCTAACCTTAACTCTATTAGTCCAAGATTATTCTACATAGAGAGAAAAGATTCGACATTATAGAGAGAAAAGATTCGACATAGAGAGAAAAAAGGGATTTTTATAACAGCTTACCTGTAAAATCCTTTTCTTGGAGTACATCACGGGACACAGAGCGACTTAGTCATTACTAATGGGTTATATAGTTTACCTTCAGGTGTTGGCACTGGCCAATTCCAAACCGGAAGTACCCTCCCCTATATAAGCCCCTCCCACCCGGGAGCACCTCAGTTTTGTAGCCAAGCAATAAGTGTCCCAAAAAGAGGGGTGGGAGCTCTGTGTCCCGTGATGTACTCCAAGAAAAGGATTTTACAGGTAAGCTGTTATAAAAATCCCTTTTTCTTTTTCGTACATCACGGGACACAGAGCGACTTAGTCATTACTAATGGGACGTCCCAAAGCAATGCCAAATGAGGGGGGGGTACATAAGCTGGGCGCCATCAGGCATGAGGATCTTTTGCGGCCTGCAACACACTGCGCCCAAAGGCGACATCCTCCTGACTTCTAACGTCTACCTGATAGAATCTAGTAAACGTGTGTACCGAAGACCATGTTGCGGCCTTACATACTTGAGCCAGGGAGGCCTGGTGATGCACTGCCCATGAAGTTCCAACCGCTCTTGTGGAGTGCGCCCTAACTTTGAACGGAGGCGGTCTCTTTCTCAAGCCATAGGCTTGTATTATGACCTGTCGAATCCACTTGGATAAAGTAGATTTTGATGCTGCCTGACCCCTTCTGGGGCCTTCCGGCAAAACAAAGAATCCGTTCTGCGAATCTGAGCAGTGGCTTTTAGATAAGCTTTAACTGCTCTTACCACATCCAAAGAATGTAATAACTTTTCCTCTACTGAGCTAGGTTTGGGGAAAAAAGAAGGAAGAACCACATCTTGGTTCAAATGAAACCTCGATACCACCTTAGGAAGAAAGGCTGGATGAGGACGTAATACTACTCTGTCCTTATGGACAACCAGATATGGCTCCTTACAGGACATAGCTGCTAATTCCGACACTCTTTTAGCCGAACAAATGGCTACTAAGAAAACCAATTTCCTGGTGAGAAGAACCAAGGAAATGTGTTGTAATGGTTCAAACGGTTGTTTCTGTAGAACCGACAGAACCAGGTTTAAGTCCCAAGGACATATGGGAATACTAACCGGAGGGCTAATACGCATCACTCCTTGTATAAAGGCTTTGACTAGTGAATGCGAAGCCAAGGGCCTTTGAAAAAATATTGACAAGGCCGAAATCTGACCCTTGATAGTACTCAAGGCCAGCTTCCTATCTTACAGCCCACTGTAGGAAGTCCAGAATCCTCCCTATCATGTACTTACGTGGATGCCATTTCTTGGTCTCACACCACGTAATGTACGCTTTCCAGATCCTATAATAGATCTGCCTGGATACCGGTTTCCTGGCATTGATCATGGTAGATACCACAGAATTAGAGAGCCCTCTCTTTTTCAGAATGTGGGCTTCAATAGCCAGGCCGTCAAACCTAGGGCTGGTAAGGAAGGGTGGTATATCGGTCCTTGCGACAGCAGGTCCGGACGAAGTGGGAGGGTCCAAGGACTCCTCACTGACATTTTTACAATCTCCGCGTACCATGCCCTTCGGGGCCACACTGGAGCCACCAGAATCACTGGTTTCTTTTCTACCCTGATTCTGCGGAGTAATCGCGGTAACAATTGTGGCGGTGGGAATGCATATATCAGCTTGAACCGATCCCAAGGGAACACTAGGGCATCCGAGCCGCAAGCTAGGGGATCCCTTGTGCGAGACACAAACCTGTCCACCTTTGCGTTGAATCTGGATGCTAGCAGATCTACATCCGGTGTTCCCCACCGCTGGCATATTGCCTGGAAAACCTCGGGGTGAAGAGACCATTCCCCCGGGCATAACTGTTGGCGACTTAGAAAGTCCGCTCTCCAATTTTCCACTCCTGGGATGAAAACCGCGGATATGGCTGGGACATATCTTTCTGCCCACTCCAGGATGCAATTTGCTTCCTTCTGGGCTGCACGACTTTTGGTGCCACCCTGATGATTGATATATGCCACTGCCGTGGCATTGTCTGATTGAATTCTGACAGGGGACCCCTGGAGTTTGGATGTCCATGCTACTAGGGCATACCGGGCTGCTCGTATCTCTAAGAGATTGATGGGCAGGGCCTTTTCTGCTTCTGACCACCTGCCCTGGAGAGACCATTGCTCCAGCACTGCCCCCCAGCCGATGAGGCTGGCATCTGTAGTGACCACCTTCCAAGAAACCGGACTGAAGGGTTTCCCTCTTTCCAGATTCTGGGGCACCAACCACCAATGGAGGCTCTTGCGAACGGAAGGGGACAGGGACATTGGTAAGTCTAAAGCCTGAACTTTTTTGTTCCAGGCTGACAGTATGGCCCTTTGCAAATTCCTTGAATGGAATTGACCGTAGGGTACCGCTTCGAATGAAGCCACCATCTTTCCCAGCAGCCTCATGCAGAGACGTATGGATGGTTTTCTTTTTGTACCCACTAAGTGGGTCAAATTTCTTAAAGACGACACCTTCTCTGGAGGTAAGAAAATCTTTCTCTGATTTGAATCCAGCCTTAGCCCTAAGTATTCCAGACTTTTGACTGGTCTTAGAGCTGACTTGTCCCGGTTGATAATCCAACCGTGATATTCCAGATACTCGATTGTCTTGTGAATAGCTACTTCCAGCTTTTCCACTGAGTGGTCTATTAGTAGCAGGTCGTCTAGATATGCCATTATCGTTACACCCTGTGTTCTTAGATTGGCCAATAATGGGGCCAGAATTTTTGTGAACACTCGTGGTGCTGTGGCCAGACCGAAAGGTAAGGCTCTGAACTGAAAATGGCGCCCTTCTACTGCAAAGCGTAGAAATTTCTGATGGGCCGGAAAGATGGGAATATGCAGATAAGCATCCCTTATGTCGATCGAGGCTAGCCATTCCTGCCCTTGTAGGGCGGTGGCCACTGATCGGATCGACTCCATCCGAAAGGTCCTGATATTTAGGAACTTGTTTAGCCCTTTTAGATTTAATATGGGCCTCACGTCCCCATTTGGTTTGGGGACTGTGAAAAGGTTCGAGTAAAACCCGAATCCGCTTTCTTCCAGGGGAACCTTCATGATTACCCCTTGGAGCAATAGTTGTTCTAGTGCCAGAAGGAGGGATCCTCTCTTTTGGGGATCTCTTGGCACGTTTGACCTCATAAATTGGGCAGGAGGAGTGCCTTTTAACTCCAGCTTGTATCCCAGACTTACTGCGGAGAGCACCCATCTGTCTCTGATGGTGTCCCGCCAGGTCTCTGTGAACAACTGAAGTCTTCCCCCCACCCGATTGAGCGGGGGCAATACTTCATGCCTTAGGGGGAGGTTTTGTACCTCTCTTGATCCAGGGCTTCTTGTTACCCTGTGATTGTCCCTGATTTCTGCCCCCTGAATTTGACCGCGGAGGCCGTCGGAACTGCTTCACAGCCGATGTGCCCGGGACTGGAGAGGTAGGCCTCTTAAAAGAAGGACTTCTACCCTTGTTCTTAACCGGTAAGAGTGAACTTTTACCGGCAGAAATTTTCTGGATATATTTGTCCAGATCTTCTCCAAATAAGCGTTCTCCATGAAATGGGAAGCTAACCAGCAGTTTTTTACAGGGAGCTTCAGCAGACCAGTTTTTGAGCCACAGAAGCCTACGCATATGTACTATAGACAGCGTAAAGCGGGAGGCCTGTTGGATTGTATCCTTTATGGCGTCCACCGCAAAACACAAGGCTCTAGGCAGGTCAGCTAGGGCATGAGCCTGCTGATCTGGTAAGTCCCTTAAGACTTGTTTCAACTGATCTTTCACTGCTTGGCAGACTCCAATCGCTGCTACCGCAGGTTGTGTCACCATACTTGCTGTAGAGAAAGCAGATTTTAGTAAAGACTCCAATTTTTTATCTATTGGGTCTTTGAACATTGGAACATTATCTACTGGACATGTCAGTGATTTGTTAACAGAAGAGATGGCTGCGTCCACTATAGGGACCCTCCATTTTCTTATGAACTTATCCTCCATGGGATAGATCACCGGAAATCTCTTGGGGGGAGCAAATATTTTATCAGGATGCTCCCAATCCTGGTAAATAAGCCCTTCTAATAAAGGGTGGATTGGGAAGGAACAGACCGCCTGGGGAGCTTTTAGCGACCCCAGCGAGGAAACCGTAGTGGATGGTGGTTCCGCCAGAGGCATTTTAAATGCTGATCGGACCATGTTAGTCAGAGACTGAACCCATAATCTTTCAGCCTGAGAAGCTGAGAAAGGTTCTTCCACTGTTGATTCCTCTATAAGTGAATCAACCTCATCCTGATCCCCTTCAGGTAGGTCGATCTCTGTGTGGGGCTGTTCCTCCACTAACAGGCACTCTGAAGGAGGAGACGGAGATCGGACGCTCTTTTCCTGTGACAGGGAAGCAGCGATCAATGCTGTTAATCTCTCTTCCAATCCTCCCAGAGTTGAGGATAAAACCTCCTCTGTTATATATACAGGAGCAGGTGGACTGGGGACAGCCGCAGCACCAGGCATTCCTGCGGGGTTTCTACGGCTACTGACCTCTGCATTCTCAGGGGAGATTGGTGCAGTGCAAGCATGCCCAATATCCTCAGAGCCCGATGGAGACCCCTTTGGCTTCCTGGAAGATCTATTTCCGGAGCGTCTGGACGACATATCCTTTAAGCACAAAGCTGAGGTATTCCCGTCGTCATACACCAATTTTTGCTGGTAATAGTCTAACACAGGTGCTGCTATATACCAGCTGGTGTCCACTAAAGTGCCTTTCTATGGGGATGCCTGCATCAACCGCCTCTGTGTGCCACTGTTTGTTGCTAGCTCTGTTTGCATGCAGCTGACACTTGTACTGTGTCTTTTAACCATGCTGGGACGCCCGCACATGCGCAGAAGCGCCGCGGCGCGCATCGAGCGTCATCCACCCGCCCCGCCCCTTTTTTTTCATAGGAGGCGCGTGCACGCGCCCGCGCGCGCGCCCGTGCGCCAATGGCGCCCTTTTCGAAAACCAACAGAGGACTAGGAGCCAGGGCCCTTTTTGCCGGAGGGCCTGTGCGGTGGATGAACGCAGCAACAGGGCAGAGGAAGTGGATTCCCTCAGAGAAACTTACCAGCTGCCTGGATCTTTTGAGTTGAGAAAACCAAAGATCCACATTTACAAGAAAAATGGACTACAGCGGCCTCTAGTGGTTTAACACAGGTACCGCGGTCCCTGTTTTTTTTTTTTTTTTTCTTGACTACTATTAAAATTTTACATTTTCAGTAGTTATAGGCAAACACAGATATTTAGCGGGAATACCGTTAGGTAACAGACAGAAAGACAAATTAGGCTTGGGGGTCCCCCAATAGAACCAAGTTCCTGAGGGCCCCCACTTACCTGATCCCCGCCGCAGGACTTTGTTTGGTCCACAAAAGTCCAAACTTCACCTATCACGGCAGGCATTGTAATTAAACCTTCAGGGACCGGGTTCCCAAGGATTCCACTCCCCTGGACCTGTATAGCACCCTGCACAGACAGCGTCTTGGTCGTGGGTATGACCAGAGCTCTGGATCCCAGGGTCCAGCCCTCCTAAGAGAAGCATTACAGGCAAAACCTTGCTCTTCTGCTGCAAGGCCCGGGTACCGACCGTTTAGCTATGAAGCTTTTTTGGTGGGATCCGGAACAGCTTACTAAGGCCCAAAAGAACCTGTACGCAAGCCCAGTGAAAACACATGTTACTCTTTGGCCAACACCTTAGACACTGGCAAAAAACTGAGGTGCTCCCGGGTGGGAGGGGCTTATATAGGGGAGGGTACTTCCGGTTTGGAATTGGCCAGTGCCAACACCTGAAGGTAAACTATATAACCCATTAGTAATGACTAAGTCGCTCTGTGTCCCGTGATGTACGAAAAAGAAAGATTTGACATTATAGAGAGAAAAGATTCGACATTATAGAGAGAAAAGATTCGACATAGAGAGAAAAGATCACTGCTGGAATTGGGTGGGGGAAGTAAAATAGAAAAATGATGATGATGAATGTTATTGGCTGATTGTAACCAAAGAGGAGGAGCAGTAAAATAGCTAGAACTAACTCAGCAAATTCGAAAAATCTATGGGAGAAATCTAAAGTGCTAATTATAAAGGCTTATATGCAAGTTATTGTCCTAAAAAGTGTTTGGGGACCCGGGTCCTGTCCCAGGGGACATGTATCAATGCAAAAAGAAGTTTTAAAAATGGCCGTTTTTTCGGGAGCAGTGATTTTAATAATGCTTAAAATGAAAAAATGAAAGTGAAATATTCCTTTAAATTTCGTACCTGGGGGGTGTGTATGATATGCATGTGAAGTGGCGCATGTTTCCCGTGCTTAGAACTGTCCCTGCAAAAATGTCATTTTTGAAAGAAAAAAAGTAATTTAAAACTCATTCGCGGCTATTAATGAATTGTCGGCTCCCGGCAATACATACAAAAGTCATTGATAAAAAATAAAAATAAAAGAATGGGGGTTCCCCAGAATTCAATTACCAGGCCCTTCAGGTCTGGAATGGATATTAAGGGGAACCCCGCCGCAAATTTAAAAAAAAATTGACGTGGGGTTCCCCCAAATATCCATTCCAGGCCTTTCAGATCTGGCATGGATTTTAAGGGGAACTCCACCCCAAATTTAAAAAAAATGGCGTGGAGTCCCCCTAAAAATCCATACCAGACCCCTTATCCGAGCACGCAACCTGGCCTGCCTCAGGGGAAAAGGGGGGGACGAGAGAGCGGCCCCCCCTCCCTCCTGAACCGTACCAGGCCACATGCCCTCAACATGGGGAGGATGTCCCCATGTTGATGGGGACAAGGGCCTCATCCCCACAACCCTTGCCCGGTGGTTGTGGGGGTCTGCGGGCGGGGGGCTTATCGGAATCTGGAAGACCCCTTTAACAAAGGGGACCCCCAGATCCCGGCCCCCCAATGTGAATTGGTAAGGGGTACATTGTACCACTACCATTTCATGAAGAAAGCGTAAAAAAATGTTTAAAAAAACACACAAACACCTTGAAAAAGTCCTTTATTTAAAAAAAAACAAAAAACATTCCAGCGGTGAAATCCAGTGTCCCGCGGCGATCCCGATGTCCAGCGCTGTCCTTCATTGGTTGTGCCTGAGCGGACCTGATGGGGAACTCCCTCTCAGTATTTTAAATGTATAGACCCGCCCCTTCTAAAGTTCCCCATCAGGTCCGCTCAGCGGACCAGATGCGGAACATGAGAAGGGGCGGGTCTATACATGTATTACCAAAGTGAGAGCAGTTCCCCATCAGGTCCGCCCCCTCGGTATGTCGGACCCGCCTACGTCATTGGCTTGAGCGGGGAACTTCCTTCACTGTGTAATTTAAATTTACACAGTGAAGGAAGTTCCCCGCTCAAGCCAATGACGTAGGCGGGTCTGACATACCGAGTAGGCAGACCTGATGGGGAACTGCTCTCACTTTGGCAATACATGTATAGACCCGCCCCTTCTCATGTTCCGCATCTGGTCCGCTGAGCGGACCTGATGGGGAACTTTAGAAAGGGCGGGTCTATACATTTAAAACACTGAGAGGGAGTTCCCCTTTAGGTCCGCTCAGGCACAACCAATGAAGGACAGCGCTGGACATCGGGATCGCCGCGGGACACTGGATTTCACCGCTGGAATGTTTTTTTGTTTTTTTTTTAAATAAAGGACTTTTTCAAGGTGTTTGTGTGTTTTTTTAAACATTTTTTTACGCTGTCTTCGTGAAATGGTAGGGGTACAATGTACCCCTTACCAATTCACATAGGGGGGGCGGGATCTGGGGGTCCCCTTTGTTAAAGGGGTCTTCCAGATTCCGATAAGCCCCCCGCCCGCAGACCCCCACAACCACCGGGCAAGGGTTGTGGGGATGAGGCCCTTGTCCCCATCAACATGGGGACATCCTCCTCATGTTGAGGGCATGTGGCCTGGTACGGTTCAGGAGGGAGGGGGGGCCGCTCTCTCGTCCCCCCCTCTTCCCCTGCGGCCGGCCAGGTTGCGTGCTCGGATAAGGGGTCTAGTATGGATTTTTAGGGGGACTCCACGCCATTTTTTTTAAAATTTGGGGTGGAGTTCCCCTTAAAATCCATGCCAGATCTGAAGGGCCTGGAATGGATATTTGGGGGAACCCCACGTCAATTTTTTTTTAAATTTGCGGCGGGGTTCCCCTTAATATCCATTCCAGACCTGAAGGGCCTGGTAATTGAATTCTGGGGAACCCCCACGCTTTTTTTTTTTTATGAATGACTTTTGTATGTATTGCCGGGAGCCGACAATTCATTAATAGCCGCGTGTCAGTTTTAAATGACTTTTTTTCTTTCAAAAATGACATTTTTTGCAGGGACAGTTCTAAGCACGGGAAACATGCGCCACTTTCCATGCATATCATACACACCCCCCAGGTACGAAATTTAAAGGAATATTTCACTTTTATTTTTTCATTTTAAGCATTATTAAAATCACTGCTCCCGAAAAAACGGCCGTTTTTAAAACTTTTTTTTGCATTGATACATGTCCCCTGGGGCAGGACCCAGGTCCCCAAACACTTTTTAGGACAATAACTTGCATATTAGCCTTTATAATTAACACTTTAGATTTCGAACGTTCGAGTCCATTGTATTTAATAGGGTTCTAAAGTTTACACGAACATTTTGTCTGTTCGCAGGTTCTGGTGCGAACCGAACAGGGGGGTGTTCGGCTCATCCCTGTTGACTAGTAATAGTAATTAAAAAATATAATTATTACTAGTCATACAATAGAATTCATCTATAGCTTGTAGGCGGAACATTCGACCGGAAATTTATGATTGCAGCGTCGTACAGTTTCGATGCTCCGTCGAATCTTCTTTGAACATTCGACAGACACCATAAGCCTTCAATGACAGATTCGACCTTAATTAATTCAGATTTTCGGACGAATGCAATTTCTAACGAAAAACGAAATAAATAAAAACGAATTTCGGGAGTAACTAAATAAATTTATTTTTCTAACGAAAACGAAATTCCGAAACGAAATATTTCAGTGTGCACATGTCTACTGATAGGTGGCACTGATGGGCACTGCTAGGGGTCACTGATAGGTGACACTGATGAGGAGGCATTGATGGACACTGATTGGCAGCATTGGGGGAAATGATTGGCAGCACGGGTGGGCACTGATTGGTAGCACTGGTGGGCACTGTAGGGACTGCAATGATAACCAGGAGCACTGATAATCAGTCCCCTAATTATCAGTGTACATGTCCCTTTTACACAAGCTGGTTATCGGCTCTCTTCTCCTCTCCTTATGCTGTCAGTGTGAGAAAAGGAGTGCCGATAACCGGCTTCTGTTTACATTTGTGATCAGCTGTGTCAATCACAGATGATCACAGATGTAAACAGAGCCGATGATTGGCTCTTTACCTCAATCTGTCATGAGCAGTGTCCAAAGGACACTGCAATCACAGAGCGCGCTGCTCGTGACCTGCATTTGGCTATAGCGTGGTCAGGCAAGTGGTTAAAGCAATTGCTCTCTGCTGCAGAGTTTTCGCATGAGAACTACAGTTTTAAATGATACCTAACCTGGAGCTTTCATTACTGCCCTTCATCTAAAATGCTAGTTGCCTGACAGTAATGTTGACCCCTGACTTCAATACTTCCTAAATTGTTATTTTATGTTTGGCGTTCAAACTGAAGTTGATCTACAAACAATAGCAGCAGTACATTATGTGCATTTACTCATGTAGATATATCTGTTGTTTGGAAGGTTTTTTATTCTACATTTTCACTAGCCAAGAGGCTTTTGTGAAGGAGCTGTCTGTACCCCTACACTCAGGGCCGGCCCTATCATGGGTCCCGCTGGGTCCATTGGACCCAGGCAGAACTTTGAGAGGGGCAGCAAATTGACGCCCAAGATTTTTTTTTCAGCAGTTTTGTGTGTCATCCAGGGGTGGACTGGGCTAGGGGGCAGGGTGAAAACTGATCAGCTGTCCTGTTAAAAGGCCGCCCTGCTGTCCTAAACACGCATAATCATAGTGCCGGGGGCAAGGGTGCTCGCACACAGTCAAACACCAGCTGTTAAACACCCAAGCACACATGAAGAGCTCAGGTGTGTGTGCCGGTGGGGTACCCAGAGGAGACAGAGAGTAATGAAATATCCCTTCCCCACCAGCTCCGCCAGCAGCCTATGTTCAGGCACAGCTTGCGAGGCTTGCATTTCTATTGGGTGGAACTGGAGGAGGGGGTGTGGCCGACCTCGTGGTTGGCCCGCCTTCTTCTGCTGTAGTGCATGCATTAGGCTAGGCACTAAAGAATGTGGGAGCACTGGGAGAGGGCAACAGAGAGGTAATATAAGTTAGGTCTGTGTGGCAGGACACAGGGTGTTCATCATTTCTTCTAGTTGTGGCTGCTGATCTGCTAGATGGCCAAATGCTGCATAACTTGTCATGCTCAAAAATCACTATACAGCCCTAGCTTGCCATTGTACTACCCTAGCCTGTCCCTATACTGTCCTAACCTTTCTATATACTACCCTAGCCTGCTCCTATACTGCCCTAGCCTGTCCATATACTGCACTATCCTGTCCATATACTATCCTAGCCTGTCCATATGCTATCCTAGCCTGTCTATATACCACCCTAGCCTGTCTATATACTACCCTAGCCTGTCCATATACTTCCCTAGCCTGCCCCTATACTGCCCTAACCTGTCTATATACTACCCTAACCTGTACATATACTACCCATGCCTGCCTCTATACTACCCTGGCCTGTCTATATACTACCCTAGCCTGCCCCTTGGAATTGAACATAATGGTATGACATATCATTTTGCATATAGACAGGGTGCTGTTGCATGTAAATCTGACTTCCTAATAAATGTAATTTTAGTTTTAATTAACATGATATAAAATAATGGATGTGGGTGCCTTTTGGTGGGCATATTTTTTTTTTGGGGGGGGGGGGCAGCATTTCATTCTTGGACCCAGGCAGTACAGTGTATTGGGCCAGCCCTGCCTACACTCCACAAGTTTCATCTAGCCCATGAATGGGCAGGTTTATCCAATTTCCATTTTACAGACTAGCAAAAGACATTTATCCAATTAGGATAAACTCACAGAATGCCCTTTAGGTACATTCAAAGACATTATAAATTCTGTGCATTCTTTCAGACTCTTACAGCTTTTTTCAGATAAAACCCACAAAGGTTTAAAGTAGTTGTAACATACTCCCCATGCTTTGTGGGTGCCAGCATGCCAATGCAAGGTGGCTTTCCCTGAGAATTGTGCCTACTAATGTTATGCAATACAGAAACCCACTCGACTTAACACTGTGGCTAACTATGGATTAATCTGTCAACACTTAGCAAATACACTTACTCATACTCGGCGCAGTCGCTAAGCTTCTTTCATATTCAATAATCTGGCATTGAGTCGTAACCAAATTACCAATCCTCACAAAACCAAGTCTCTCGACCTGGATTTTCTAAGTGATCAAGGAAAGAAAGATTGGAGCATTTTTTATCTGAAAAGCAGTAGATATGGTCCCACTTTCCCTACATGAACTCACACCATTCCTGCAGACTATAGCTTTGGTATCAAGGTGGCATGTTTGACTTTGCACTTCAATCAGCATGCCCCTAACAGATGTATCTGAGCTCAAACATACCGTACTCACTGCACAGCTGAGCTAGTAAAATGCTTCTAAAATAGTAAAGGAAATGTCCAGGGATTTCAGGCCAAAAGCATTTGGAGAACACTTTCTTTATACGTTTTACTTTAACTGGCTATACATCTGACTGGAAACACAATATGTTAAATATCCAATGCGTTGTTAAACAATCCAGCAGTATAAGGGTTAAAGAAAACAAAAGACCACCGCATATCTGGCTGCCAGTTGTCAGTTTAACAGTTGTTTCCAAATGGCTTTGTTTGAACAGATAACCTAAAGGTTGCAAGGTTCCATTTTTCTAAGCTTCTGCTTTGCATGTAGCTTATCATGATCTTAGAAAGTACCTGGCTTGAGCTTGCCTTTAGCTTGGATCCAGCCATTGTAACACACTTTTCCAGTTTTCAGCATTGCTTACCCACACTAGTCAGATAAAACTGATTCTGAGTGGTATCAGACAAGTTTTTTTTGCATTTTGAAAAGAAAAAACTAAGCATAAATATCACAGTGTTTATAGTAAATTTTTACTACATTTTCATTATGCAGACTACACCTGGTCAGATTTATACTTGCAATAATCAGATACTTTACAAATAAAAGTGTAAATGACTGAGGAAAGTCTTTAACATCAGACACATAAATCTTCAAGGATTTTTGAAATGTAGTCATTTAAATAGAAATGAATGAAATTAAATTGGTTACCAATGTTAGAAATCTGTAAGGGCTAAATCACACATTTAGGCTCTGTGACCTAATTTGTAGCTCATAGTTTCCTTGTAATGTAATCATCTGTACCTTGTTTTGTTACATCAAAGGTTACATGGCATTGTGTAGTAGTTTGCAGTAGTTTGATTAGTATATATGATAAAAGTACATATACTGTATACATTGTAAACTTTACTATTTGGAACAGGTTGAAAACTTGTTACTAAAAAATACAGATCACATGTATTTTGAAAATATAGACATGCTGTATATATAACGTGTGTGTGTGTATATATATATATATATATATATATATATATATATATATATATATATATATATAATATATATATATATATATATATATATATATATATGTGTGTGTGTGTTAAAGGGTATGTAAACCCTAGCAATAAACTTCTCCTCTCCCTTTTGGTCTGTTTATATGTAATTAAAAATGTGTTTTTGTTACATGTGATGATATGTGCAGGAAATGTTAATTCTTGAAAACTGATAATTTCCAGTACTGTTTGCCTGTACTGTACTCTTGTCAGTTACATTTTTCTCAACTGTCTTTGAGGACTACAGAATTTCACCCCGGCCCTCTATATTAAGAGGAGAGGGGGATGTTATTATTGTCCTATCCTAGGGTGACAACACTGCTTCTTCATAGATACAGTACAGTGAGTGAGTGTTGCCCTCCAGGGAATAAAATAAAGGAAACAAGAAACTGAAAAAATAAATAAAACTACTACATCTTGGGACTCATAAGTTGAAACCTATTACATTGTTGTGCTTGGGTTTAGATATGCTTTTAATAATTAAATGTGTTCACAAAACTTGTGCCGTAGCCTACTGCAGAGCCCTGAAATGAAATAATCTATTAGCTTTCTGTTAATGGAAAACACTCTTCCCCTGTGTGTGTACTTAGATTCTCTGATGGCTTGACCTCTTCACACACTTGGCTACTCCATGTCTACCCCTGGGCCAATACAGTGTTTGAGGAATCCTCTAAGATTAGTCCTGGGCAAACATGGTTGCGTTAGGAGGTAATGTAGTAGTAAAGTTCATCGCAGTTCTCTGTCATCCTCAGCCAGCTGAAATGTCCACTTGCTCCACAATGATAAATGGTAAAGCAGTTTGGCTGGAGTAGCTTATGAACTTTGAAGGTCAGCTGCAGAAACTAATGCCAGTTAATGTTAGTTTAGTGACATCTACTGAGGATTGACCTCACAAGGCCTCACAGCAGTCTTGGAGAAAAAGCTGAAGTAACACGAGGGTCACTTGATTTAAAGCACTAAAGGCCAGGGTAATGTATCCTTATATCTTGCCGATATTCACCAGGTGTAGAAGTATTTTTGGGTGAAATGGATACTCATTACTGAAGGTCCTTTGAAAAGAAGACTTTCATCTTGACTTAGATCATATGTAGTACGGCCCACATAGCCCTATATGAGGGTGCCTATTTAGGGGAACATGTAAAAATTAGACATTAGCCCTGAAAAACAGGATCTCTGAAAAAAGATGGCACATGCCAATAAACTAATGGTGCAAGTTTCCAACTATATTAAGATGCTATAAAAAAAAATCATATTGGCTCTGGTGTATATTTTGCAGCAAAGCTATCTTATAGTGGATCCTTTTTTTCTGTTCTCTACTTTAATAAAAAACTATATAACATTGAGGTTTTGATGGCTATAGTAACATCAATTAGCTTCTGTGAATAGTTAAAGTAGAGACCATTTTAGACATAATGGGAAGCCATCAATTTGAGCAAAGAATATATAGTTGGGTTAAGATGTCAAAATTACAGAAAAGTGGCAGACTGTCTATGTTTATCTTATTACTTTTTTTGTGAGCTCAAACAACAAATCAATGAGAAATTTAAAATTTTTGTTCACACAAAAACACATATCTCTTTTATATGAAATATACACGTATATGTAGGCACAAAGATTTATGGTCATTGGAGGAGGTGTCACAAAAATGGTCCCAGTGGTTAATTTGTATGCCAACCAATGAAATGCATAATTTTGTGCATACTAAAAAAATGAACTGAAATGTATTACTATAGGCACTTTAGTATTTTAACACATATTGTTACATAGTTACAGTTTGTAAAAAAAAAAAAAAACTAATGGCCATGATTCTCAACCTATCACAGACCCTGCTGTTTTGGCCCAGAGGTTGTCAAACAAAATCCATGGGCAACTGTTGGCAATATTGTCACATACAAATAAAATAATACTTACTGACCCCACAAAGGCACCCAGATTCCTATGTTAACCTTTAAAGTGATACTAAAGTCTCAGTTTTTTCATTTAAAAATAACAAACATGTTATAATTACCTGCTCAGTGTAATGGTTTTGCACAGAGCAGCCCACATCTTCCTCTTCTTGGGTCACTTGCCGGCGAACCTGGCCCCTCTCTCCTGCTGAGTGCCCCCACAGCAAGCAACTTGGTGGGCAGCCGAGCCGCAGCTCTGTGTGTCCATTCAGACATGGAGCCACGGTTAAGCCCTGCCTCCTCTCTCTCCTCATTGGCTTACAGACTTTGATTGACAGCAGTGGGAGCCAATGGTGCTGGCTGCTGTCTCAGCCAATCAGGAGGGAGAGTCCCGGGCAGCCGAGTCTCTCCTGTAACATCGCTGAATCTAAATGGGCTCAGGTAAGTATTAGGGGGGCTAAGGAGAGCTGCTGCACATAGAAGGTTTTTTTATCTTAATGCATAGTATGCATTAAGATAAAAAACCTTCTGACTTTACAACCACTTTAATTATATAAACTTTTTTTTTCCGTTTTTGTAATAATCCCATTATTGTTTTGTTTTTTTGTTACTACCTTATACAACAAAACATTCTGCTGCTTAACTACTCATATTGTAAAGAAACATTTCATTGACCGATACTAAAATATTCCTTCTGCAATATGCAATTAGTGTGTCCTTCACTTTGAAAAGCATACCCAATCATATGCAAGGAAAAGAAAAAAAAATGCATTTTTACTTAGATATGATAGAATACTGAAAGTCAGCAGAGCTTCACCTCATTCATCAAGCTGGGGTTACTTTCCTTGCAGTGAACAGCCTTTTTGCCTTTAGTACATCAACCTCCTTGTGTTTATTGCAAACTGAGCTTATTTCGTTTTTTCTAGTTGTTCATTGTTTTTAAGATTTATAATTTTTTAATTCAGCTATTTGGCCATCTTTGCACAACCTTCAAAATTATAAAATTTTTATGATATGCTAAATTAGCTTTTTCCAGCCTTTGAGGATAGGTAATATCTCCTTACTGAGCCAACAAAAAATATTTTCTGAAAAAACAAAAATAAAAATGAAATAAAACGGTCAAATGATAAATGTGCCAGTGTTACAGACAGTAACATCAATAAACCACATAAAACATTCTGTTGTGATCAATACTTTCCTACTTTCTTTACAACCTTTTAAGGTTAAAGAGCAATTCACTCCAGTGAACAAATATTTGAACATCTCCCTTAAATGATAATTATCAAATGTATATAAAAGCCTGGATTTCATAAACAGGATGGTGCTACAAAGAAACCACACTCGTTGAAGATCAACAGTTTAACATTTGTGCTACTGACTCCTTTTGTATATTTGAGACAATGTTTTTCTTTTGAGACTTTTGACATTTATTGGTAAAACATTACAGGTGTACATAAATCATACATGTGCCAGGTCTAACCATCATTACATGTTCCCAGAATCAAGTTTAATGATCTATATAAATGGCTGGATTAAAATGTTTCTTTCTGGTTATAAATACCGTATTTATCGGCGTATAACACGCACAGGCGTATAACACGCACCCTAACTTTAAGAGGGAAGTTTCAGGGAAAAAACTTTCCACAGCCCCCTGCGTATAACACGCAGGCACAGTTTACCCTCTATTTTCAGGGTAAAAAAGTGAGTGTTATATGCCAATAAATACAGTAATCACTTAAAAAATTTTTTTAATAATCTTTCCCTATATTTGAAAGATGGCCTTGATCTTTGTTTACTAGTGATGAGCAACCAGTCAAGGTTTGGTTCACAGGAGGTTCGGCAAAACCAGGAAAAAAATCTGCTAAACCCAAACATAGCACTGAACCCCATTGAAGTTTATATGACCCAAATCTTTTTACATGGGGACAAAGTTCTCTGCAAGGAAGGAAGGTTTTCCACACACACCCCAGCCCTCCCATTGCTAATGACTTGGTAAGGTTTGGAGGGTGGACTACCCACTTGCTGAATCTCCTTTCCTGGGCATGCTTGGAGAAGGGTCTGGTTCAGACCTGGACTGGCCATAGGGCACACTGCAGCCTGCCACCGTTTGCCAGCTTTCCCCAGAGCCTCCTCCCGGGCCCAGTCACCTGGGCCACACTGCGCTCTCTCATAGATCGCAAGGCCACTGAACCCTCCACACAAAGCACCACAATCTCCCGGCCAGGAAGCTTCTTCACACACCAGCCGCCATGTTCCCTGACACTGCCACAGCCAAAAGCGGGAGCAAACAATCTCTCTTTCCGGTTGGCAGAGGTCACATGTAATAGAGAGGCAAATGTCTCAGTCTCCCGGCCAATGGTGATCCACGGTTCGGAATGTGGGCATGACTTGCCTGTCAAGGTGAGTGCAATGACATCACTGGAAGAGAAGAGAAAATGATGATTGCTGAGAAGGGTCAGGAGACAGGTTTGCTGCGAAGTGACCACACACTCTGTGTTCTATTAGTGTGTACACAGTGCGGGGTCACCTGCTGTATTTTACAATGACAGAGCACTTGGACGGCACCATTTATATTTTGGTAAAAAGCAGATGTTTTGACATTGAATGCAACATTGTTTTGGAACATGAAAGGAAATCTGTACTGAGAGATTTGTGAGGCTGTCTTTACTGACCTCCACATGAAAATGCTAGTTGATTGGCTGTATTTGGGTTCAATACTTGGTGTTACTGACCCAGCTTAAGCATGCACCAAATGAAGGCTGAGCGCTTGAATGCTCAGTTAAAATGTTTTCCTCCTCACACAGTTAAGCCTCGTACACACGGCTGGTTTTCTCGGTAAGAAAACTGCTTGGAGAGATTTTTGCAGAGAAAACCGGTCGTGTGTATGTTTTCTCGTCGGGAAAACTGCCGTAAATCTCAAGGAGAAAAATAGAGAACCTGCTCTTTATTTTCTCATCGGAATTCTCGTTGGCTTGTTTCCCGACGAGAAAACCGTGCATGTGTGTGCCTACCTGTCTCCAGGTAAACCCGCGCATGCTCGAAAGGACTTTGACGCATGCGCGGTAGCCAGGAATCCCCGTGTGTACGAGGCTTAAGTGCGTGAGAATCATCTTCCCTACCCACAGTGACTAAAGCAGGCTAAATATAGCTAAAAGAAATTGAGAAACCAGTAGATGACAGTCATTATTTGTAATTTGGCTTGAAAAAAAATGGGTAGCTCAGTCTAAAATGCTCTGACCTATTTTTGTGCCACTCCTGGCCTGGTCTGGTTCAAATTGCAAGGGGAACTCCACTCAATTATTTTGTTCTTAAAGTGATAGGCAACTCCCTCCCTGTAAGGCATCTTGACCCCATGTTGATGGGGACCAGGGCCTCATTCCCCAAACACTCGTAGGTGGAGGGACTTATTGGAATCTGGAGGCCCCTTTAGAATAAGGGGGTCCACAATACCCGTTCCCCAATTGAAAGCGTATAGGGCACGTAATACCTCTTGTTACACATACTCAAGAAAAAAAGGAAGTCATAAATAAAAACACCTAAACCATAGTAAAACAAAGTCCCCCGGTGTCAATTACATAATTTAGTGATGAGGATTCATGTCCATCCTCATGCAAATATCAATGCAGACCTGCCATCACGATTTTCAAACAGAAGCCAATAGGGATCTATTATTTAAAGCTGGTATTGATACTACTGCTGAATGACAGACTTCTGGCTACATCAGCTGGAGGTTTGGGTGAGTGGGCAAACAGTATAAATATGTCCAGTTTGTTCACCACATTGTGAACAGACTGGGTTCGGGTCAAACTCATGTTCAACCTGAACCTCAAGTTCATCCTTACTGTTATAATTACATCCAAAAAATAAAGCAGTGAATCCAAAATATCATACAGACCGATATAAAGGGATTATAATACTACCCGGGAAAGAATCTTATAGTTTAATTATGGGCAATATATATATAAATAAATAAATGGAACTAGGAGTCTACAGGATTTCCATATACCACCTCTGAATGCAAAACTTAGTACTTAATCTTTTTAATGTAAGCAAGTATTTGATGTAAAAATAATAAACATTTAGCAATAGCTTGTGTGCCCTTTATTACTATATGTCAGTGACATGCTACTGTTCCAGACACAAACTGGCTCAGGAATTCCAGGTAGTCAGAAGTAGATATTGCTGGCTGGTTCTCACTACAGTAAACAAATGTGAGCAGCAGACTATGTTACACTGAACCCAGTTCACCAAGGTTTCTGCCCTTTTGACTTCTAAGTGCACATGAAGGGCTGAAGTGACCAGACATTTTTTTTATCTTGAAAGGAGATCCAGTAGTAATCTAATGACTGCCACCATTTGAACTGTTGGAAAGCTGTAAATTCACAAGCTGTTTGCATAAAGATACTTGGGTAAAAATAACATCAAGTCGCGTGCACCTGCTAAAACGACAAATGAGATCCAAACAATCCAAACAGCAGAATATCTACATTATGAAACCAGTATGGCATTTAATGTCCAACAACTGTGAAAAACCTTCAATTGGTCAGTGTGCTTATAAACATCATTTTGACGAATGTACCCAATTAAGTGGGCTTGCACTAGCTTGTCAATGTGCTTTTCAGATATATAAAGACATTAATTGCAATCTTTTGTAAGAGTGTTTTTTTTTTCATTGAGTTGTTTGGCTCTTTAAAGACTCTTATGCCGCATACACACAAACGGAAATTCCGACAAGAAAACCGTGTTTTTTTTCCGACGGAATGTTGGCTCAAACTTGTGTTGCATATGCACGGTCACACAAATGCTGTCGGAAATTCCGACCGTCAAGAACGCGGTGACGCGGAGCCGAGAAAATTAAGTTCAATGCTTTCGAGCATGCATCGAATTGTTTCCGAGCATGCGTCGGAATTTTGCGCGTCGGAATTGCTACAGACGTTCGGAATTTTTTCTGTCTGAAAATTTGAGAACCAGCTCTTAATATTTTGTTGGCGGTAATTCCGACAGCAAAAGTCCGTTGGAGCATACACATGGTCGGAATTTCCGACAAAAAACTCACATCGGACTTTTCTTGTCGAAAATTCAGTTTGTGTGTACGCGGCATAAGATTCAATTTGACTATGTTCATAAAAGATTGAAAGGGAAGACTGATAAATGTAATAGGGAACATAAGCTGAGATTTTGGTAAGGCTTGAGCTAATCAATCTACATCCCTAATACAGGCGGTCCCCTAGTTACAAACATCCGACTTACAAACGACTCCTACTTACAAACGGAGGGAGACAACAGGAAGTGAGAGGAGATCTACCCCTAGGGAGGGAAATTCCCTCCTGTAAGAGTTATTATGTGAAAAAGGTACCTCCACTGATTCTTTATCACCAAGGCTTGTTTCCACAACAACACAAAATATTCAAAACCCAATTGTCATTGGGACAAAGTGAGGTGAAATCTTCTGAACAGGGGCACAAACAGCAAAACAAATGTTACAAGGGTAACATTCCCTATGCTATCCAAAAAGCTTAATTGTTTTTTTGGCTGGAGTTACACTTAAAAAATGTACCTGTTCCAACTTACAAACAGATTCCAAACAGATTCAACTTAAGAACAAACCTTCAGGCCCTATCTTGTTTGTAACCTGGGGACCGCCTGTACCTATAATCAATTCAAGGTAACCGCTGAATGAAAGTCAAAGGTGCAATCAGTAAAGAACAGAAAATTGTATACTCATCTTTCCTTAATTTCCCTTTCCTGGTGCATCTTCATGGCAGCATACTATGGGGGCAGAGCCACAACCCATTGTATGCTGCCATGATGCGCCAGGAAAAGGGAAAATTGTATACTCATCTTCCCGTAATTTTCCTTTTCTGGTGCATCTTCATGGCAGCTTACAACAGGTTGTGGCTCCGCCCCCTTTGTATGCTGCCATGATGCGCCAGGAAATTAGGTTTCCTATAAATAGGATTTAATTTTTTTTTTATTTATACATTGTGACAGTATAGTACAAGTCAATAGAAGTAAAATTCAAATCGCCTTGATGGGAACAGTCACATAACTGCCCTCCTCATGAGATAAAACAACTGTAAGTGGCCATCAATAAGCCATCATGAGTATCCCTCCTTAGGCATTGGTGTGTAGAATGGTGATGGTTGTTGAGCAGGTGAAATAAGCCGACTGTTTTCCGGACTCTATTCCAGACTGTTTGTCAAAAAATTTAAAAAAGTGAAGTGTTGCCATGAGTGTGCTAAGATTATTCACTTAAATAAGTTGAAGAGTATAGTAGACTTTGAGTTATAGTGTAGCTTCTCTGAGTGGTGTCTGGCACATACAATTGGAGGGATTCTCAGGGCAAACACATAAAATGCTGGCAAGATGTGGTAATGTTTAAAATCTCCCAGGAAGAGTTGTAGTCCAACGCTAGAGAAAGAAACATTGGTCTAACCTTCTGATTCTTCTTTAACAATATCAGAAGGTTCAACCCCTATTTCAGTTCAGGCTGACATCATTTTTTCACTCTTCTTCCCTGTTCTTTGTGGTTATTGTGTCTGTGATGGCTACTATACCTGTTAGCTGGAAGTAAGCTATTAAACAGCTGATTAATTGATAAGGAATGTGAGGGAGCTGTTGTTAACCTTCTTAATAACAGCTGGGGAAACCAGTCGAGAGAAGGTAAAGTTCTGCAAGTATCTCTGAGGCGAAGAGTCTGAAAAGGTGATACACACCATTTATTTATTTTTGTTTGTTTTCTTCAGAGATTTTGCTGACTGACAAGGAAGCAGTTCTTGGTGAGTAAGCTACCATAGATGTACCAAATCAAAATAAATAAACCATAGATGTACAAAATAAAAATTTACAGAGAAATAAAGACTGTGCTATTCAGAACTGAACTTTTTGTTTTGGATACAGTGGGGAGAGTTTAGAACCCCTGTCAGGTTTACCCTTTCTATTTGTCCTGGTGACCACTGTCACTGGGATTAAAAGTCACCAAACATTTTCAGTTGTCCCCAGAACAGGAGTAGAAGAAACATTTTCCAATAGAGGAAACATCTTCCAATAGAAGATTAGAGGAAAAATCTTCCAATAAAGGAATGGAGAAAAAAAAAACTTCCAATAGAGGAAAAATCTTCCAATAGGGGAATAGAGGAGAAATCTTCCAATAGGGACAGTTGTTCTGGTGACAACTAGCCAAAAGGTGGCCATACACTATACAATTTTAGGCTTGTTCTGAAAAAACTGGACAAAAATTACTTAGTGGGTAGTCCCTCGATTGAAAAATCAACGGAGACCCCTACACGGGTGATCAACGAGCTTATTTATGAATCTCTTGTTTATCCAAAAACTCAATAAACATATTGAAACAGAAAAATCAATGGAGCCACACAGAAAATGGTTGGTCGAACTACAAAAGCCACAGCGGGAGATTTCATCCACAATGAAAATATACGTTTTGACTTTAAATCCGTGGTCAAAAGTTTTGAGAATTAGATAAATATAAATTTTCACAAAGTCTGCTGCCTCAGTTTTTATGATGGCAATTTGCATATACTCCAGAATGTTATAAAGAGTGATCAGATGAATTGCAATTAATTGCAAAGTCCTGCTTTGTCATGAAAAACTTAACCCTTTAAAATGAATTTTCACTGCATTTGTGAAGAAGGCTTTACGGCACCAAAGAATGTCCAGCAAGCGCCAGGACCATCTCCTACAGTTGATTCAGCTGCAGAACCGTGCACCACCAGTGCAGAGCTTGCTCAGGAAAGGCAGCAGACAGGTGTGAGTGCATCTGCACACACAGTGAGAAGAAATTTTTTGGAGGATGGCCTGGTGTCAAGAAGGGCAGCAAAGAAGCCACTTCTCTCCAGGAAAAACATCAGGGACAGACTGATATTCTGCAAAAGTTACAGGGATTGGACTGCTGAGGACTGGGGTAAAGTAATTTTCCCTGATGAATTACCTTTCCGTATTGTTTGGGGCATCCGGAAAAAACCTTGTCCGGAGAAAAAAGGTGAGCACCACCATCAGTCCTGTGTCATGCCAACAGTAAAGCATCCTAAGACCATTCATGTGTGGAATTGCTTCTCAGCCAAGGGAGTGGGCTCACTCACAATTTTGCCTTAGAACACAGCCATGAATAAAGAACGGTACAAAAACATCCTCCGAGAGCAACTTCTCACAACTATCCAAAAACTGTTTGGTGATGAACAATGTATTTTCCAGCATGATGGAACACCTTGCCATAAGGCAAAAGTGACTAATAAGTGGCTTGGGGAACAAAACATCGAAATTTGGGGTCCATGGTCAGGAAACTTTCTAGACCTTAATCCCATTGAGAACCTGTGGTCAGTGCTCAAGATGCGGGGGAACAAAAAACCCCACAAATTCTGATAAACTCTAAGCATTGATTATGCATGAATGGGCTGCCATCAGTCAGGATGTGGCCCAGAAGTTGAATGACAACATGCCAGGGCGAATTGCAGAGGTCTAGAAAAAGACGGATCAACACTGCAAATATGAACTCTTTGCATAAACTTAATGTATTTGTCAATAAGATCCTTTGACACTGATAAAATACTTGTAATTATACTTCAGTATACCATATTAACATATGACAAAAAATCTAAAAACACTGAAGCAGCAGACTTTGTGAAAATTTATATTTGTGTCATCCTCAAAACTTTTGTCCATAAACTACTTTTTTTCAAATATGATTTTTTTTTATTGTTTTTCAAAAAATACAAAACATAGACAGTACAGTTCAGTAGCATCCAAAACCTAAAACATACATGAGAAATTATTTTGATAACAGCAGGTCTGATGTCTTAACTGAACAAATAACGGTCAGTAATATCAATGTGAACTGTGATGTCTTTATCTATAACGTTGTGTAAATCAGAACGCTGGTATCATAAATCCTAAAGTGGGTAAGGCCATTACCTTCCCACGATTGTAGGTTCCAATGAACTGCCTAAGCCCCGGTCTATAATAGATTGGGGAAAAAGAGAAAACAAAAAACAAAAGAAAGAGAGAAAAAGAAAGGAAAAAAAAGAAAGCAAAAGGGGAGGGGGGGGATAAAGGATGGGAGGAAGAACGAACCCGGAGATGGCGGACTCGTCGCCCCTCCTCTTAACTATCGTAGTGACCTGTGTCTCAAAACCCCAAAAGGGACACACCTTCATCGGACAGAATAAACATATTCCATAACCTCCATGCCTTAGAATGTTTTTCTTGCTTATTCTGCGCTGTAAGTACCAAATCCTCAAATTTTTTGATTTCCTTCACTCTGCGCAGCCACATCCCAGCAGACGGTGGTGTACTATTTTTCCACATAAGGGGGATGCAAGATTTGGCAGCGTTCAGCACGTGCCGCACGGTCGATTTTTGGTAGCTTTTTGCCGGGATCGTGGTGGCGTGGAGCAGAAGGAAAGCTTGGATCATGAGGTATTATGTGTGCTGTGAATTTCTGGATGATCGTTTGCACAGTCGTCCAGAAATGTTGCAATTTAGGGCAGGACCAGAGGATGTGGAGGAGTATCCCTCTGTCCATCTGGCGATAAACTATACTTTAAGTGCTTACTAAAACATATCTGACTGATGAGAAATACAATGTAACATGTTATCTCTTTAAATATCTATCTTTGCTACATATAAGGCCCAGTATTTAGTCTGCACAAAAATATGTGAATTTATCTTTTTTTTTTTTTATAAAATAACATGATTACAAATAAATGAGACTGGGAGAGGAAGGTGCAGTTCTGAAAGCCAGTTGGGTATATTACATGCAAATACATCTAAAAGGAACAGGCTGACAGAAGGAGGGAGCAGAGTGAGCAGAGACATAATGTCATCTATGTAAACCTACAAACTAAATGGATAAAAATATAAAATGTTTGACAAGTGACAAAGGTTCCATTAAGGTATTTCATCTGTATATTTAGCTGGAGTTCAGCTTTATTTTCGGCTTGGTACCTACCATGCAGATTTTTAATAGATCTGATTTTACATGTTTGCCTAATCTGAAAGATCAAGCAACTTCATATGCAGGTTGAGCTTCTGATTCTTGTTGAGGTATAAACATTAAATACATATTTACTTAGATTCAAAGGAAAAGTTTCATTGGATAAAGTCGGGAAGAGTCAACATTTCCCCAAGATTTAAATTTCTGTCTGTGACATTGGGGGGATTTTCCTCACTCCCTGTAACTGTAACAGAAAAATATGGAAGGATTGTAAATGGAACATGACGGCACAGACAGCCATTAAAACAATGTCTGTGGTTCTAACTCTTCCGCAAGTGAATCTTTTTATGTGTAAAATTGGAGAGGTTTCCTGTTACATTGGAAATGTTTTGCCACATACACACAAGCAGTTTTCCCGTCGGAAAAAAAACCAATGGTTTTCCCGACGGAATTCCTCTCAAGCCTGCTTGCATACACACGGTCACACAAAAGTCCGGTGAACTTTATGACTGCCAAGAACGCGGTGGCGTAAAAGACTACGAAGAGCCAACAAAATGAAGTTCTATGCTTTCGAGCATGCGTCAAATTGTTTCCGAGCATGCGTGTTTTTTTCCCGTCGGAAAAGCATACAGACAAACAATTTTCCCGCTAGGATTTTTTACTGACGAGAAAAAAGAGATCCTGCTCTCTTTTTTTCAGGCAGTTTTCCTGTGGGAAAAAGTCAGATGGAGCATACACACGGTTGGGATTCCCGACGAAAAGCTCTCATCGCAGTTTTTCCGATGGGAAAACTGGTCGTGTGTACGAGGCATCACTGTTCAGCTCCTGTAGTATCTCTGGAACAGAAAGTGAAGGATCACCTTATATCTTCAATCAGGCTTCAGGGGTTCTCAGATATTTCTTTCTAAGTTGAAGTGTTGTCGATTGGTTAGACTTGCAGGTGTGAGTTTTTTGGGTGTTAGCCCTGGTTCACACTGGTGCGATTTGACATGCGATTTGACATGTCAAATCGCATGTCAAATCGGCGATATTTGGCGCAAATTGTGGGCAATGGCACCATCCTAATCGGTGCGACGCCGCATCTGCGGCACTGCACCGATTTCAAAAAGTAGTTTCTGTACTACTTTTTGCGATTTCAGGCCGCGATTTACATTGACATCTGTGCAGAAACCTGCACAGATGTCCCTGTAATCGCGGCCGAAATCGGGACTGACAGGCAGGAGTGAAATCGTGCGAGTTCAGCTGAACTCGCACGGCTTCACTCCCGCAGCCCCAGTGTGAACCTGGGCTTAGTGGGAAAATTTGTGAGTTTTTCATTGACAAAAAATGCATCTATTCATTGTCTAATGTCTGTGAAGAATACAAATTGCTTCCTCCAGGCTTCTTTTTTTTTTTTTAGATTCTAACATATTCTATAAAGTTTGTATTTAATTAAACAAGTTCAAGTTAAAATAATCGTTTTCCCTGTGAGTAGCATTATGTTTTATCCAGCTTGATCTGCAACAAACAAAATGCCCAGCTAGGCCAGGAATTGATTTAGCTAAAGAGGCCTATTTAAATTGACAGGGGTTAGTAGCTAGATTTATTGTTAAAAGTCTTAGTGGAATTAGGATTGTAACTTCAAAGTATTTTACTTAACTATAAAACTCTGTAGTATTCTGAGATCTCACATTTAGTTTGAGTGCGCTGGAAATACTTTGTTGACCTTTTTAAAACAAAAAAAAATCATTAACACTTGCAAGCACTTAACTTGAAACCACCAAGAAGGTATTCCAAGAGTTTGAGCTTGCTCCTTTTGCTTTTATTTTCTTTCCTCAAGAGATGACATTATTGACCTCCGCCAAATGGGTCTGGCCATTTTTATTCTCATCTAAGCTCTTCCTTTTGGCTGACTTATGCAGCACAGAGACCTTGTCACTGTCACTGCAAAAATGTTTGTTACAGATTCCTCAGTTTGGCTCCCTCAAAGTGAACTGTACACTCTATATTCAACTAGGGAATGTAACTAGAGGGAGACATAACATTTTTGCGCAGCAGTCAGCACCTTGTACTTCACAGCTAACTATATCATCTATACATTGTGCTGGCTATCCCTGTACATCTGTTTTTTACACTTGATAAGTCATGCAAACTGGTGTAACACTTAAGCTCCTTTTCTCTGACTTTCTCTTTTTCTTTTATCAAGTTGCATACACATGCCAGATGCTAGAGTGTGGTCAGCATCTTAAGTGCATTAGCTGCATGTATATATATATATATATATATATGTAGCGGCCTCACCCCATCTCTTTTGTCTAGGGGTATCACATACGACAGGGTGAGATACGCTACGGCCCATGTCCTCCCCATAGCTGTGGGTGAGGTGAAGGCCAGTACCAGATATTTTCCTCGGGCCTGTGTGTTTTAGTCAAGGATCAAGTCCTGCCGTGCCAACACTTCCCTTTGCTCCCATTAACCAGAGTTCCACACACCAATCACAGTCCAACTCTTGTTTTATTGCATAACTCACAATAAACAGTGCTTCAGTAGCCAACTGGTTGAGACCCAATAACAGTTTGATACGGTGGAATGAGCAGGTCGAGGCACTATCCTGATTGTCAGCTAAACCACTGTGATTTCACCAGCGGTTACTATAGCCTTGGCTAGAGAGAACTTAGAACTTGAGAGTCTCTACCAGCGACTCAAGAGAACGTAGATAGGAGTACCTTCGCTGCGTTGTGGCCCCTGTCAGGGGAAGATGTCCCTCCAAGGGAGTTACCAGAGGCCCATCCGTCACTGGGTTGATGCTGCTCCAGACTCTCCGAATGGGTAACCTCCCCGTCCTCCTCGCCTCAGACATGGGCCCCATCCACTTCAGGGACCCTCGGACTTCTCCACCCTCGCGGGACCCAGTCGAAGTCACTGAGCCCCAGGCCTCCTGGTTTAGTACCTCACCCCAGGCTGAAGGTGCCTGGGATGGATTCCAACTCCATTCCGGTCAGGCCTAGGGCACCTGAGCCGGAATTCAGAACCACCCGCACCCAGGCCTAAGGTGCCTGGGCGCGTGATGAAGGAACTCCAAAAGAGCAAGACCTCGTGACCAGGGTGTCTCCCCCCTTTATCCCCTCCATTGACGTCACGGCAGGTTCCCCACCCTCGCCGTACCATCTCCGAGAAGGGACAAAAAGGACAGCACTATGGCAGCAAATCTACCTTGAGCCTGCGGGCACCTGCCACCCACAGGCCAAGGAGACTATTACACCGCCCAATCCTCCACGAATACAAATGGTCCAATTACTCCCATAATTTACACACCTGGATCAAACTACCACCCAGGTGTACCCTACCTAAATTTAAAGACCCCGCTATATATATATATATATATATATATATATATATATATATATACCGTATATACTCGAGTATAAGCCAAGTTTTTCAGCACATTTTCTTGTGCTGAAAATGCGCCCCTCGGCTTATAATCGAGTCACCTTTTTGCGCCTGATCTCCTGGATTTTGGGGACCCGGTACTGCCCGGCCGTAGGTCCCCTGGACCTCAATCTTGGCACACATGTAGCCCTTTTATTCCTCTACAAGTGTGCAAAGATTGTTGTCCGCGGACCTACGGCCGGGGAGCACCGTTTTTTAAAGCTGGGCACACCTTCCATAGACTCCCATGTTAAACGGTAATTTCTCCCGTGAATTTGGGGTCCCCGGTACTGGCTAGTCATAGGTCCTCTGGACCCCAAGCTTGGCACACATATAGCCCCATTTCTCCTCTACAAGTGTGCAAAGTCTGTTCTCTGGGGGACCTACGGCTGGGGAGCACTGATTTTTCAAATCCGGGCACTCCTTCCATAGACTCCCATGTTAAGCGTCAGTCTAGTCATGGACACGGTGAGGCATGGGCACGGTGAGGCATGGGCACAGTGAGGCATGGGCACAGTGAGGCATGGGCACAGTGAGGCATGGGCACAGTGAGGCATGGACACAGTGAGACATGGACACAGTGAGGCATGCACATGGACACAGTGAGGCACAGTGAGGCATGGACACAGTGAGGCACAGTGAGGCATGCACATGGACACAAGTGAGGCAAAGTGAGGCACAGTGAGGCATGCAGATGGACACCCTAGGCTTATACTCGAGTCAATACGTTTTCCCAGTTTTTTGTGGTAAAATTAGGTGCCTCGGCTTATATTCGGGTCGGCTTATACTCGAGTATATACGGTCTATACATATATATATACACAGTATCTCACAAAAGTAAGTACACCCCTCACATTTTTGAAAATATTTTATTATATCTTTTCATGCGACAACACTGAAGAAATGACACTTTGCTACAACAGTGTAAATTTGCCGTCCCCTCAAAATAACACACAGCCATTCATGTCTAAACCTCTGGCAACAAAAGTGAAAATGTCCAAATTGGGCCCAAAGTGTCAATATTTTGTGTAGCAACCATTATTTTCCAGCACTGCCTTAACCCTCTTCGGCTTCCTCCATGACGACATCACAGAGCTGGGGGATGTTAGAGACCTTATGCTCCTCCACATTCTGTTTGAGGATGCCCCACAGTTGTTCAATAGGGTTTAGGTCTGGAGACATGCTTGGCTAGTCCATCACCTTTACCCTCAGCTTCTTTAGCAAGGCAGTGGTCATCTTGGAGGTGTGTTTGGGGTCGTTATCATGTTGCAATACTGCCCTGTGGCCCAGTCTCCGAAGGGAGGGAATCATGCTCTTCTTCAGTATGTCACAGTACATGTTGGCATTCATGGTTACCTCAATGAACTGTAGCCCCCCCTAGAGCCAGCAGCACTCATGCAGCCCCAGACCATGACACTCCCACCACCATGCTTGACTGTAGGCAAGACACACTTGTCTTTGTACTCCTCAATTGGTTGCCGCCACACACGCTTGACACCATCTGAACCAAATACATTTATCTTGGTCTCTTCAGACCACAGGACATGGTTCCAGTAATCTATGTCCTTAGGCTTATCTTCAGCAAACTGCAGGCTTTCTTGTGCATCATCTTTAGAAGAGGCTTCCTTCTTGGGCGACAGACATGCAGACCAATTTGATGCAGCAATGCTGGCAGAACTCATACGTGTAGTTCCCAAAGAGAACCTCTGAATATGACGCTGAGCACATGCACTCAACTTCTTTGGTTGACCATGGCGAGGGCTGTTCTGAGTGGAACTTGTCCTGTTAAACTGCTGTATAGTCTTTGCCACAGTGCTGCAGCTCAGTTTCAGGGTCTTGGCAATCTTCTTATAGCTTAGGACATCTTTATGTAGAGCAACATTTTTTTTTCAGATCCTCAGAGAGTTCTTTGCCATGAGGTGCCATGTTGAACTTCCAGTGACCAGTATAAGAGAGTGGAGAGACCTTGTAACACTAATGAGTCACATGACACCGGGGAAGGAAAATGGCTAATTTGACCCAATTTGGAAATTTTCACTTTTGTACTCACTTTTGTTGCCAGTGGTTTAGAGATTAATGTCTGTGTGTTGAGTTATTTTGAGGGGACAGCTAATTTACACTGTTATACAAGCTGTATACTCACTACTTTACATTGTAGCAAAGTGTCCTTTCTTCAGTGTTGTCACAATATTTATATATCAATATTTACAAAAATGTGAGGGGTGGACAAATTTTTGTGAGATACTGTGTGTATATATATATATATATATATATATATATATATATATATATATATTGTTTTATATATATATGTACGCATACTGTTCAATGGTGAGAGTACTCCTTAAGAGGAGAACTATTTATTCTCAAAAGCTTGCTCAGCAAAATACATCCAGTAAGCGTATATGTTCACGTTTTTGCTATGAACATTGGCTAACATGGTACAATACCATTTTGTTACATACCTTACGTTAAAAAAGTGCAGGGAACTAAAAAAAAGGCAAAAAAAATACCAGGTATGCTAAATCCACAGAAAACCACCACTTATAAAGCTAAACTCTAGACAAATGATTAAAATTACTGTTAAAATACAGCAGAGCCAACTTATTGATCTTCCAATTTTCTGGTGGAGTTATGGAATACATCTTGTTTACCTCCCTGCCGCCAACTTGTGACTGGACAGTGAAGGAGCAGCAACAGGAAACTGATAAGTTAATCTCTTTAGACCCGTACACACGATCAGAAAATGGTACAAAAAATACTGCTTTCGAAGAGATTGTACAATAATCTGATCGTTAGAACACAGCTTTTGTCCAAATTTTTCCGAAAGGACAAGCATGAAAATTTTTCTCTTACGATACCAGATTGTACTATTTTTGTTTAATTAGTAAAGTTTTTGTCTGAAAATACAATACAAATATACTACAACACATGACATCACTTCCGAATTTTTAATCTGTCGTACGAGAATTTTCATACTTTAGTAACCTCTTCATTTTCGATCTGGAGACTAGCATGCATAAAAATGGACAATCTCAATGTGTGTACTAGGCTTTATTGTGCTCTTTCCTCCTGTCAGGGTGTTTAATGTCATCACATGTGCACTGGAGCCAAGGGAGACTGGGAAACGTTGGCCTGGAGGGAAACACAGCCATCTAGCCCTTTAATGGTAAAACATGGATGTTCCTAAAGTGACAAATCTTCCAGTATCCACTTCCTTTACAGCTCTTATCTTTCGTTCACATGACAATTCAGAGGCATAAAAACATGCCTCTGCCAGGCACTATAATTACAGGTCTAAAAAAGAGGCAGGTAGCTATATAGGATTTGATTTAGTGAGGCAAACAGGCTGTGCACTTAGCAAAGGCATTTGCAGTTTACAGGGGAATTTTCCCTTAGCTTAGTGAATGTGGCGAAGCTCTGCTGATTTCCATCATCCAATCATGTGCACGCAAAAACATATTTTTTTTCTTGTACATGATTGGGTATTTTTTGTGAGTCTCAGCCGTGTGAAAGGGGCCTTAAGCGAAATACTTTAGCAAGGTGCAAATTCTCTTTCAAAGTGAACAGCCTATTTGCCTTTAGTCAATCAACCTCATAATGTCCACCATATGTTACTGACTGTAGATCCTGCTCTTATCCTTTTCTGAATGGTAAAATATATCTTCATTCAGGGCCCCAAGCCCAACAAATCTTTTTGTACTGCTCCCAAAAGCCCAGTCCTTCCCTGAAGAGAGCACGCTCTTTTGGTTCCTAGTATTGTCCTTCCATCTCCTATTCAGAGTTCTACTGTGCAAAGGATTACAAAAGGGCTGGTACAAAGTCAAATACTTTAAATTAGGTTTTAGCATTTTTTAATCTGCCTAGAGTGCAAATTTGATTCCATTGATAAATTGTATATCTGTAATAACTCTTCTTACACTGCAAAGAAAATGTATAAAGCTTGGTCAGCGATAACTTTAATGGAACAAAACCAATAAAGCAATCGATACCTGGACAAAGGTTCAGTTAAAGCAGATCTTTTTTATAAAAATACACCTCAATGAAAACGTATTCATCCAACACTGCAAAATACTTCCCAGGTTATCAGCATTAGCTAAAAGTATCAGCTACACATAGTAGCATTTCCTTCGGTTTGCTATTTGCTCATCATCACCCATCCATGCTATTTGTTTTACATAAGAATCTCTGCAAGTGAATCACATCTCATTAAAATGATTTACAGGTCCTGCTGTCCCTGCTTGGCATATATTGCTTAAAACTAGGGAAGTGCTGGAGAGGAAAGGGAGTGGGAGGTCCTTTTATGTCCACCCTAGTGCAAACTGAGTGGCAGCAGATTTATTGTTATGGTTGTAAAGGAAAAGTTAGTACTAAGAAAAAACTGTTTCATTTTGGGGAATCCTGCTTAGTGTCTAGCTCTGTATTGTAGGGAATAACAGGAGGGGGACAGCACCAAAGACTCTCTCTTCTTCCTTTAAGCCTTAATTAAGTCTGTAAATCAGCGCAATGATGGAATGACTGTATGTGGCCAAACAAGAACTCCTGAGTTTGAGATGTGCAAGAGAGTGCCGTACTTTTCCCAACCATTTGATGGAAAAGATAAGTCAAGAGAAAAATCTGTTGCAAATTACTCCTCAACTGTTAACTCCTTTGCTTTTCACAACAAACACAAGAGCCAGATTGTCAGCACTTAATACTCAGACTCACTGCAGAGATAACTGGATCTATCTGGGACACTTTGCTGGGACTGTTGCTATGACTGGAAACTTATGAACCCTTCCCTTACCTTGGAATTTGGTTCATGTGAGATTGCCAAATCCAAGCAAAAATGAAAAAAGAAAAGCTGAGTTGACAGTACAAAAGGCAAATATAACAATAAACTTTACTACAGGTTTAGACTAACCACTAGCATTCACACAAAAACAAAATGTTAGTTTAGGATAAACCTGACCTGGAAACAAAACATAACAGGGCTTATTTACTAAAGGAAAATAGTATGGACACTTTATGAAGTGTATGTTAATGAATGGGGTGAAACTACGGTATGTTATTTCACGCATCTAATCACGTGCCAGCAAAAATGCATTTTTTTTTATTCCACCATTGCACATGATTGGGTATGTATTGTAATTATTTAGACCTTATTTACTAAGCTAAGGGAATATACACTTTTCAAAATTAAATAAATCTCAATGGGGGAATTTATCAAAAATAAAGCAGACAGAAACTGGAGTAGTTGCGCATGGTAACCAATAAGCTTCCTTTTTTCAGTTAAGCTTTAAAAATGAAAGCTACAGGCCTATTGGTTGCCATACACATCTGCTCCAGATTTTAGCTTCTCCAGGTTAGATACATTCTCCTCAATGTGTCTTATTTTTGCATATTTTTTGTTTCTTTTTAGATTCATTTATTCATTATTGAATGTACTGAGGTTGGGTGAGTTACATTTTACCTTGCCTACAGAGTACACGTTGTTAACAAGGTGATTAATGATGTGATTGATTTATAACCAGGTCACTTGTTTTTCCATCTGTCTTTTTAGACTTTACTAGCCAAATTACTTATCTACTCAATACTAGGCTTGTGCAATTCGTTTCGTAACGAATCAAAATTCGTCCGAATTTAGCAACTTTCGGACATTCGGAAGCATTCGAATTTCCGAACAGAGCAATTACGAATAAAACCGAATCCGAAATAAATTATACCGCAAAATAGCGAATGCCCGAAGGTCTTCGGCATAATTCGTTATGAAAAAAGTTACGAATGTACGAATCCATTCAAAGCACAATAACACTCACTCTGCTCTCTGCTTCTCCCTCACCATGCTGAACTCCCTCTCAAAATGGTGTACAGGGGCGGAGGCTATAGCCGCATGAAAAAACGAAAGTAAAATACGAGATTTCAAATCCATTCGAAGCACAATAACACTCACTCTGCTCTGCTCTCTGCTTCTCCCTCACCGTGCTGAACCCTCTCAAAATGGTGTACAGGGGCGGAGCCTATAGCCGCATGTAAAAAACGAAAGTAAAATACGAGATTTCGAATCGTTACAAATAACCGCTATGTATTTAGAAAAGTACAAATCCATTCGAAGCACATTAGGCATAATAGGCAGCGTCGTTGTGAGAGAGACACGGAAAATTACGAATCAACGAACCCAAAAAAAGTTACGAAAGTAGGAGTTGTGTCCAGAATCAACGAAAAACAACGTACTCTACCGAAAGTACGAATTATAAAGCAACAAAAAATTCAACGAAAAATGTCGCTTGCAAAAATACGAATGAGTCCGAACACGAAAAATCCCGTCTAGCAAAATTACGAATGATTACGAATCAACAGGACCGGAAAGAAACAAACCGAAACGGAACGAATTTTTCCGTTGTGCACAAGTCTACTCAATACCATGTTTTTTTGGGTGTAACACACACCGAACATAATGCTTACTTATAGCTTTTGTTATATGAACACTAGTGTAGAGTTCACCCGCAATAGATGACGGTTTCCTTCAAAGTTCATTGGACTGGTAGTTTCCAAGCACCAAACATAATTTTTACTAAATAAAGTAAATATTTACCACCTTTTTAAACCTTTACACTTATCCTCCTGCCATACCCAGGATATGAGTAGTTATGAATCTACCACTGTTTAGTATTTCCAAGGTCCTTCTGGCAGCATGACACAACCCATAGCAGAACTCGCTGTTTTTTTTTTAAGTGTTAAGTATACATGTATTTTTTGTTTTAGATAGAGTAGGGAAGGGTTATCACGTGCTATTGGAAAAAAAATTCTTCACTTCATGTCCCAGAGAAGAAATGTTAGAAGTTAGAGGTAATCTCTCAGAGTAATGCCGCGTACACACGGCCGTTTTTCTCGTCGAGAAAACCCAAATTTTTCCCATTCGACGATAAAAACGATCGGCTGTGGGCTTTCTGTCGTTTTTTTCGACGAGAAAAACGGCATTAAAAACGACGAGAAAAATTAGAACATGTTCTAATTTTTCCCGTTGTTTTTTTCGACATGTTTTCCGCGGCAGTGTTTCCCATAGGGAAACACTGCTGCGGAGCCCACAGACGGTCGTTTTTCTCGTCAAGAGAAAAAATGACGTGAAAAACGACCGTGTGTGGGGAACAAGCTGTTCTCCCATTTTAAATGACATTATTCACGGCGGTTTTTTAACCGCCGTGAATAATGATCGTGTGTACGCGGCATAAGTGTTCATGCACACTGGCTGAAAAAACGTTGCATCTACAGGAGTTTTGTGTTTTGCCTTTTGAAGCAGCTCAATGTTATCCTGTGTCCATGGACATTAGGACGTAAAGAGGCATATTTTAAGCTCAGTGTTTAGAGGTAGGAAAAAAATACCCTTCTGATTTGCATTTTTGATTGGAGTTTTCTGGCAGAAAAAATGATAAACACTCTTAAACGCTCCTAAACATGAGTAAAAAAACGCTCTATATGAGCGTTTTTTTCTCTGGCAAGAGAACTAGTATATTTAAGCCCAGTGTACATGGAACCTAAGGGAAATTCCCATCTGTCCCGGAAACAGATTTTTCCATTATACAATTTCTTCTTACCTCTTGTTCTGGGTATTCCAACATGTTGGATTTCTCCTCATTTCTTTCTCGAAGACAAAAATCGACCGGGAAAATAGAGGGGTGCATCTCCCCAATGGGGACACAGTGTTACGTACCTCCGAGGATGAGTCTGACTTGTAGGAGAAGACCTCTCATGCAGCTCTGGTTCAGGAGCCACTGGAGTGGGGACAGTGGTCTCAGGAACACAGCGGGGTAGGAGTGCCTGTGGAGACTGAAGTGGTTGACACTGTAGCTGGTTGATGATCCTCCAGGTGTGACTGGAACTGCAGGTGACAGCAGAGACAGGTGCAGGTCAGCGACCTGGTGAGCTGTGACAGCAGGATCAGTAGCAGGCTGAAGCAGGGAGAGATAAGCCAGGTCAACACAGGAACACACAGAGCAAGTAGCTTGCAGGTGCAGGGTCAGGCGAGCCGGGTCAGATCAGGTGGTCAGGCAGAGCAATGCAGTGGACTGGAGCAGGGTCAGATTAGCAGGCAGAGGTCTGGCAACAGGATATCAAGTAATAGCAGCAGGGTCAAGGCAAGCCGAGGTCAGGGTTGGAGATAGCAGGTAAGTCAGCAGCGCCGGGTCGTCCAGGTAGTCAAATAGCAGATACAGGTTATGAGGCACAGAAGCTGCAGATCAAACAGCACTGCACAAGTGCAGCTGCTGTCCTTTTAAAGGCCCATTGGTGCCAAGCAGCGCTCAGCGTGCACGCACGCGTGTGCACATGCGACCGAGGGGCGCGCACACACGCGCCGCTGTCCATTCTGACCAATGACCTGCATGCGCGCGCACGCACGTTACTACGTCCCGATATGGCAAGTCCCTGACATTGCCCCCCCAAGGGGCAGCCTCCGGATGCCTAACCAGCCTTTCTTTTCAGGATAGGCAAGAAAAAATGCATGAATTAATTTCTTAGCATGATTGTTACATTCAGGTTCCCAGGATTTATCCTCTGGACTGTAACCTTTCCATTTAATTAGAAATTGCACTTGACCTTCCCATTTCCTACAATCGAGAATGGCTTCCACCTCGTATTCCTCACTTCCATCAATAATAACAGGTTCTGGTGGTCTTGACCCTCTGTCAGGGAAGGGATCAGGTACTGCAGGTTTAAGTAAAGAGATGTGAAATACTGGATGTATTTTTAAATAGTCAGGTAAGTAAAGTTCATACGATACCTCATTGATTTTTCTCTTGACCGGAAAAGGTCCTAAGAACTTGGGTTCTAATTTTTCGAAGGGCGAGCCAACCTGAGGTTATTTGTGGAGAGCCATACCTGATCGTCTAATTGCAGGTCCAATTCCCCTCTCCTTTTCCTGTCGAAAGCCTTCTTGCTGTCTGCCTGGGCCTTGGCCACTGCTTCCTGAAACACTTGCAACTGAGGAAGTCCACTATGCTCTGTACTGCTGGAATTGGAGATTCTGGAGATTCTGGAAGAAAGTCAGGTAAAAAAGACAGGTGAAAACCATAATTATAGAAGAAGGGAGATTGCCCTGTGGCCGAGTGGCTGGCATTAATATAGGCTAATTCTGCTAGGGGCAGTAAGGATACCCAGTCATCTTGGACAAAGGACGTGAAGCATCTGATGTATTGTTCAGGAGTCTGATTTGTCCTCTCAGTATGCCTGTTCGTTTGGGGGTGATAGGCTGAGGACAAAGCTAGTTCGGTCTTCAGCGTCCCACATAATGCTCTCCAGAAACGTGAGGTAAATTGTACTCCCCTATCTGATATGATGTTTGCAGGAACTCCATGTAATCTGACAATTTCCTTGATGAATACACGGGCTGTTTCCATAGCGAATGGGGTACTCTTTAATGTTAGGAAGTGGGCCATTTTAGAGAGTCGATCCACGACTACAAAGATTGCGGTACACCCTTCAGAACATGGAAGCTCTACTATAAAGTCCATGGAGATCATCTTCCATGGTCTATCTGGTGCAGGTAAGGGTTTCAATAGTCCCCAGGCCCGACTCCTTGCTGTCTTGTTCCGGTTGCAGATGGGGCATGTACTTACATATTTCTTGCAAAACTCTTCCAGACCTGGCCACCAGAATGTGCAACGTACCAACTTGAGGGTCTTGCGGACCCCGAAGTGCCCTGCCAGTGGATGATCATGAAGAAGTTTTAATACTCCAACTTGCAAGTCTCCAGGGACAAAGATTTGACTCCCCCTCCACAGTAGGCCATCTCTGGACATCAAGGTAAACCCAGGGGGTTTTGAAGAGTCAGTGGATGCTTCCTTAATATGGGAGAGAAGATCCGTTTGAAGAAGCAGAAAGTTGCCTGCAGGTAAAATGGTGTCAGGGACAGAAAGGTCCTTAGGGTCGTCATACATACGCGATAGCGCGTCTGGTTTAGTATTCTTTGATCCAGGCCGGTACGTAATGTGGAAGGAAATGCGAGAGAAAAACAGGGCCCATCGGGCTTGTCAAGGTTTCAGCCGTCTAGCAGATCTTAGGTATTCTAGATTCTTGTGGTCGGTGTATATGAGTACTGGATGGACAGCACCCTCTAACAAGTACCTCCATTCTTCCAAAGCAACCTTGATGGCAAGTAACTCCCGATCACCCACATTGTAGTTCCTCTCTGCAGGGGAAAGCTTTCGTGAGAAGAAGGCCACAGGATGCATTAGGTCCTTAGGACCCTGGCGTTGGTAAATGACCGCCCCCACTGCAACTTCGGAGGCATCTACCTCGAGAATGTAGGGTAGAGATGGGTCAGGGTGGCTGAGGATCGGAGCTGAAGTAAAAAGTCTTTTGAGTGTTTCAAAGGCGTCTTGGGCTTCTGGATTCCAATGGAATCGCAGGTTTTGTTTAGTTAGCTGCGTGATGGGCATGATAATTGCGGAAAAACCCTTGATGAACTTTCTGTAAAAGTTTGCAAACCCTATGAAACGTTGCACTCCCTTCTTGTCTAAGGGTACAGGCCAGTCTAGAATAGCGGACACCTTTTGGGGATCCATCTTAATTCCCGTTGGGGAAATCACCAATCCTAGGAACTGGATGCTCCGCTGCTCAAATTCACATTTCTCTGCCTTTGCATACAATCCATGCTGACGAAGACGGCTCAGTACCGTGCAAACATGTTCCCGATGCCGGTTGAGGGACCCCGAAAACATTAAGATATCATCCAGACAGACAATTACAAAAATGTCCAAAAAGTCTCTGAACACATCATTGATGAAATATTGGAAGGTGGCAGGGACGTTGCAGAGCCCAAAGGGCATGACCAGATGTTCGTAATGGCCGTCTTCCACTCATCCCAGGCTCGGATGCGGACAAGGTTGTAGGCCCCCCTTAGATCCAACTTAGTGAAGATAATGGCAAATCTCAATTTCTGGAACAGTTCAGGTATCAGGGGCAACGGATAGCGGTTTTTGACTGTGATTTTATTCAACTCGCGGTAGTCCACACATGGGTGAAGGGTCTGGTCTTTCTTTGTGACTAAAAATATTCTGGCACCCGCTGGTGAGGTTGAGGGGCGGATAAACCCTTTATTCAGATTTTCGTTGATGTAAACTTTTAGTGCCTCCTGTTCCTTTTCTGACAAAGGGAAGATGCGCCCAAAGGGGATCTCAGCTCCAGGAAGCAGTTTGATCGGGCAATCATAGGAGCGGTGAGGCGGAAGGGAGTCAGCCCCCCGTTTACTGAAAACATCAATGAACTCTTGGTATGGTTCAGGCACTGACTGGAATAAGTTCTGATCGGAGTCCATACACAGCAGAGTAGTGGGTGGGTTGGAGGGTTTAGATATACAATGTTTCTGACAATAGGAGGACAGGAATCTCACTTCCCCAGATACCTAATTGACTTTGGGATTGTGAGCCTGAAGCCAAGGTAACCCCAAAATCACAGGGAACAACGGAGAAGATATGGCATCAAGAGTCAGCAGCTCTTTATGTTGGGAGAAGATGGCAACAGGCAGAGGAGGGGTCTCCTGGGTTACTTGTCCTGACTTTATGCAAGAGCCATCGGCCAGGTAGACAGAAAGTCCATGCACCTTTTCTTGCAGCGGGAGGCGTTGCTGAATGGCAAAGGTGGTATCGACAAAACAGCTACATGCTCCGGAGTCAATGATAGCGTTGACTAATATTGTTCTTTCCGGAAGTTGGAATGAGAGAGGGAGAGCAAGGTGGGTTGCATTGGCAGACAGAGTTGACAGGTTAGTAGGTATGGAAGAAGAGCACTTACGTATCTTGGCAGGACAGTTGCGCACGTAGTGGCCGGGCCTCGCCACAGTAGAGGCAAAGATTGTGTTGTCTGCAACGTGCTCGTTCTTCAGGGGGTTAAATTGATCGTATCACTCCTATTTGCATGGGCTCGGAAGTGTCTGGGACTGAACCGGCAGGATCTGAACATGTTGGTGCCAGGTGGCGGGAAGAGGGACCTGGAGCCCTTGGGGTCATCCACACAGGGCGGCCTTGCTGAGTGGACCGCTCTGACCGATGCTCACGGAGTCGTCGATCGATTTGGATGGACAGGGTGATCAGATTTTCAAGAGTACCTGGTATACCCACTCGGGCAAGCTCATCCTTGAGACTGTCAGAAAGACCCATGCGGAATTGGTGTCGTAGGGCAGCATCATTCCACTGAGTGTCTGCGCTCCAGCGCCTAAAGACTGTGACATAGTCCTCGGCCGCTTTGCGACCTTGCTGGAGCGCAAACAGAGCAGATTCCACCATGGCGATCCACTGGGGGTCCTCATAAAGCTGAGCCATGGCCTCAAAGAAGGCTAACAAGGAGTGGGTCTGTACACTGTTCTGCTCGAGTAGTCGGTGGGCCCAACTCTGGGGTTCTCCTTGGAGTAAGGTGATGACAAACCCCACCTTGGTGGCTTCAAGTGAAAAAGTCAGAGGTTGTAGGGCGAAGTATAGCTGGCATGCATTATGGAAAGCCCGGAATTTGGTTTGGTTCAGGCGGAAGCATCACTACCGAAGGAGTGGAGGCAGACTGTACAGGTGCAGGGGGGGCGAAGCCACATGACTGGGACTCGATAAGTTCTGGACCCGCTCGTCCAATTTTACATATCCTTCTTGTAGGGATTTAATGGCTTGTGTGAGAGCTGCGAGGTGTGTGCAAATCTCCTCCACGGGTGAGGTTTCTCCTGCAGACTCGGTCATGGCTGTTTGATAATGTTACGTACCTCCGAGGAGAAGACCTCTCATACAGCTCTGGTTCAGGAGCCACTGGAGTGGGGACAGTGGTCTCAGGAACAGAGCGGGGTAGGAGTGCCTGTGGAGACTGTGGTGGTTGACACTGTAGCTGGTTGATGATCTTCCAGGTGTGACTGGAACTGCAGGTGACAGCAGAGACAGGTGCAGGTCAGGGACCTGGTGAGCTGGTGACAGCAGGATCAGTAGCAGGCTGAAGCAGGGAGAGATAATCCAGGTCAACACAGGAACACACAGAGCAAGTAGCAGGCAGGTGCAGGGTCAGGCAAGTCGGGTCAGATCATGTGGTCAGGCAGAGCAATGCGGTGGACTGGAGCAGGGTCAGATTAGCAGGCAGAGGTCTGGCAACAGGATATCAATTAATAGCAGCAGGGTCAAGGCAAGCCGAGGTCAGGGTTGGAGATAGCAGGTAAGTCAGCAGCGCCGGGTCGTCCAGGTAGTCAAATAGCAGATACAGGTTATGAGACACAGAGGCTGCAGATCAAACAGCACTGCACAAGTACAGCTGCTGTCCTTTTAAAGGCCCATTGGCGCCAAGCAGCGCTCAGCATGCACGCACGCGTGCACGCGCGCGCACATGCACCCGAGGGGCGCGCACACCCGCCGCTGTCATTTTGACCAATGACCTGTGTGCGCATGCGCGCACACGCGTTCCTACATCACGATATGGCAAGTCCCTGACACACAGACAGCAAAATAAAAAAAAAGGTTTTACATGCAGGTACACTTCAAAAACAGAAGCCAAACTCAAAAACCCAAACACTGTAACCCAGTGCTGATAGCCTAAGGCCTAAGGCCAGCCACACATGGTTTAAATCTTGAGATTCAAACCTTTAATGGGCAGGCTGAATGTACAAAGTTGATTGATCGATCAACTAGGGTACAACCAGCATGCCAGATTCTCTTGCGACTGCTATAGCTGCTAGCCATAATCATTTTTTTCTCACAGTGGAGACAGCTTCCCCCGCCTGCCTCGCCCGGAACAGACAGTTGCTTGGCAGGAGGGATTCCTCTGTCAGCACTTTCTGTGTTGATGGAGGAATTGTGCAAACTTCTTTCCTGTAACCTGTGGTTGCAGGAAATACATTTTCACCGTGTATGGCCTGCCTAAGAGATGCTGAGATGCCTTCTTAAAACAATTAATCAGTGGAATTTCTTAAAAAGACATCTATAAAATGCATGCATTAGTCATGATGGTATAACATATAGATAGGCATAAAAAAAAAAAAGGCACTCTCTCATATTTCATAAAACTGAAGCAGAATACAAAGAATGAGAATCTCTTCAAGACAAAACAGCCTTTTAAAATCATCTGCAGGACATCATAGGAGAGCCAACTATATGGCACAGGAACTGCGTGTAATGTAAAATTATTTTTTTAATAATCAAAAACAGGCCAGTGTCAATGTTGTTATTCTCAGTATTTTTCCTATATGTATACTTCTTTTCAGAATTTGGTATATGTTTGCAGTGTTTTCGAATGTATTTATTTTTTCTTTAAAAAAGGTGCCTATAATTAAATAGTGCAGCGCTAAATGAATAAATGTCCATATTCAGGAACATTATCACCAATATTATGTGTCCATAATTGTGCTGATAAAATTCATGCAAGTGATTCCATGAGAGACCTTCACCACTAATAGCGCTAGCAGCTCACCTCCCAGGGTGGACCCCTGAGACCAGGGTCCCCAACGGGGTATAAATGGCTGTAGATAACAGACATAAACAGATTCCTCTCTCTGTGCTCTAATGGACTCCAGACAGAATGGCAAAAGATGCCTGATTTCACAAATATGACATGAAATAAAAAATATACATAGTGCTCTCTGCCAGATATAGATTTATTGAATAAAAAGAGAGAATAGCACTAACAAACAGGGCACTGAATCCCAGTGCCTGGTGTTCAACCGTGTGTTTGCAGAGTCAATGGTGGCGGTGGGTGACATGACACAATCACCTTCCGTCTGTATGCGTTACGTCCCAAGGGCCCTGAAACAGATGTCCCGTTTAGAGGATTTCCCCTTACCTCTTGTTCTGGGGACAACTGTTACATTTTAAATTTCTCCTCACTTTTTTTTTATCAGTGATGACGTTTTTTGTAGCTCTAAACACCTCCTGCCATTGGGTGACTTCACTGCTCCTCCATGGGTACAATAGAGTTAGTGAGCACTGTCACCTAAGAACAGGAAGTGTGTTACTGGCAGGATCATCAAAACCAAAGGGAAAATAATGAAAAAAGAAAACTACTGTAACCACCACATCTAGGGAATGGTGAGCTACAACACATTAAATTTTTGTTCTTGAGTTTAAATATACTTTACCTTTTAGGAGAACTGGACAGGAGTGGACATCACTCCTCAATGGCACGCTTAACTGCAAACAGTTCCTGGTCTCCAGTGAAGGCATTCTTCTTTGCATCAGTAAACTTCTGAATAAAAACCAGCAGGGGCAAAGCTTGAAAATGGTTGCATGCTGACAAATCCACTAGTAGAAAGTGAGGGCACAAAGAATCCAATTGTTGAAAGACAGATAATGTTTTTAAGGTTTCAAAGGCCTTTATTGCATTGCCAACCATGCTTTAATGTTACATCTCTTTTTGGTAAGAGAAATGACTGGGGCAAGTGATATAGCTAATTTCAAATGAAGGTCAATAAAATGTTTGTTTTTTTTTGTTTTTGTATGTTAACAAAAGGTACTGACTGTCTTATATCAACTAAATATATTTATAGTATCAATAATTAACCATTTTGGTGAGATCACATCATCTTATATTCAATGTTATGTTGGAATGCCAAGGTTTGGTAAATTCAAGCTTAAGTGAATTTCCATTAATGATTCCTGCATCCACTTTACAGAGGAACAGTAACCACCGAATGCCCTCAAATACCAGCACTACAATGTCCAGCTATGTCACTTTTGTCACTTACATCCTTAGTTAATTAGGACCTTTATGCAAGGATGAAGTGCAAAATATGAGCTGTTCAAAGTATGTAAGTACATATTATTAGATGATCACAAATTAGAGGTGTGTTTTTTTCTGTTGTTGTTTATTAAAAGATGGAACCACAACACTCTAAAAAGCATTAGGAAGTGATACATCCCCTTTAAGTTAATGCCAGTCAAAGGACAAATTAGGACACAGAACACTGCTTACTTTAGATGTGTCTGCTTCGAATGTCTTCACCACTTTAATCTGTTTGCCAGTATTTAGCAGCTTATGTGGCTGGTATTTAACCTATTTCCCTAATGGCAATTAAGAAATGTTTTCATTTCACGTGAAGGGATTGCCTGAGAAATCCTCTCTAACTGTCTCTCTCTTCCTCTCTCCTGTCTCTCTCTCTCTCTCTCCCTCTCTCTCCCTCCTTATCCTCCCATCAACCTCTCTCTTCTCCTTTTTTTTCATTCTTCTCTTTTCCCCACCTTTTTTCTTCTTATATCTTTCTGTGTCAAGTAAAGCAAGTCTTTTCCAATGTATTCGATTGGGTACCAACAAAGAATGATTAAGGAGCTGAATGGTTGAAATCCAGCTAAATACACCGATTATTATCTCCTTAGAGCTTTCTTATCTCAGACTGTGATGTGCTTAATGGCTGGACTATTGTTTTTAGCTTGGAGGTATTAATGTAAGAATCAGGGCAGCAGGTCTGATGTCATAGGTGGCTGAAAGGTGACCTGCTGCACTGATTTCTCCTCTCCTCCCCTCTGCAAGCTTTGGCCAACTAGTTCACAAGCACTTGTATTTTTAGTAAGGGAAAAAGCAGATTGTATTTACGTGTCTGGTAAAAGGATTGAAGAGGCTCCCAAGTATCCTATCCCTGTCCCCTTAGCTGATGCTCTACTTTCTAACTGAATAAGAGCTCTAGAACACTAGCAGTGGCACACTGTGATAGGATCTGGTTGACTGTGGCTCCACCTGCATGCTTTTACGAAAAGGTGAGGTCCTAGATCTAAACACATAATATATTATTCTCACTTATAATTTAACTGTGCTCTTAATGTTTGAGCTAATGGTGTCCACTAAAATGACAGGAGTTTGATTGTCTTTAAGGTCAGTCTTTGTTAGCATTTATCTTTTAATTAGCATTCACTTGTGGGTTAAATATGCAGTTGCTATCAATTAAACTGCATTATATATGTTTTATTTTATACTGCATATGAACAGCTATAAATATTTCACTTTGACCTTAGTCTGGATAAAACTATGTTATATGTAGGTACAGAGGGAATCATCTTCCTAGTGTTGCAGCTTGAAAATCTGCTTGCTTTGACTATTATAAATAGTGATTAGTATCTTTATTGGAAATGTAAATTACATGAGATTCTTACACTAAATATTAGGGTTGAGAAATACTATAATAAAAATATAAACAAGGAGTGGATAAGCCTGGAACAATGTCCAAGAACAATAACCTTTGTCCTAGAACAATCACTTTAACAGGACAGAAGATTTTTTATTTTTGCATAAATCATTTTAAGAGATGAAAATTGGAAATGTTTATTTCTACATAAATAATCTTCAAAAGATTGGATGTAGAAGAACCTATCTGTGCAAATAATATTAAGGGGGGAACGTAGATGAATATTTCTATATAAATAATCTTAAGAGATGGCTGTTGCAAAGGTAGCTTAGAGTATAAACAGTCAAACAAATATCTCTCTTATTTACAGTTAATTGAGTGGCCCTGTTCAAGCCAACAGACACAATTCATGGTACATATTTCCCATGAATTCTTTACAATATAACTAGATTGTACCAGTGTGAAAATGTGTACGGTTGGTCACAGTTCTAGGTGTTGGAATTTTTTTGTGGGCAAAAAATGGTTCTTATTTTTGGTGTTCATAGGCATTAATAATTGTCTACAGATCATCGGGCGCTTCAATAGAAACTGGCCGACATTCGGCCTATGTCTAGGGCAGTCAGTTCAACAGAAGCCGACCATTCAGCAGGCTTCTGTCCAAGGGGCATGACTGAAAAAGGTCTGCCGATTGGCGCCCCATCTCCGGGTGTGTTCTGGTGGGGGGGGGCACCGCTGTCAGAACACAAAAGCTCAGCTAGATCGCTGTACTAACATCAGATTGTAAGTACAGTTGATCCTCTCAAGCTCTTTCGCCCGCTGGGTTGAAAGAAAAAAAACTGCTAGTGAGTACCAGGCTTCAGCCAAACTGAACACCTTCCAATGTAAAAATATTCCCCCTGCCAACCAATCTCAGGAGAAAAGGCGAATCAACTGGACAAAATTTTTAAGTATTGATGGCCCAAAATTAAGCTGATGCTGGGGTGTCTGGTTAGTACATGAACATGCGCATTCAGTCAATAAAATTATATTGGCTTAAAAAATGCATTGTTCAACAGGAAAGCTGTGCAAACATGGTTAAACCACTGTGAACAAAACCACCATTTTTGATTACAAGATTGTGTCTTCAGGTTCAGAACTACTAATTTTAAAGTGGATTGACATTAGTAAATCTATGAGCATAGCAAACACTCTCTGCACCACTATATTGGTATTAGTCTGTGTTTGGGCACTTACTATTTGCAGATGATTGGGATGTCTATTGGTTCCCTCAGACCCTAGCAGACAGATATCCAATGACCCTTTTTCATGTACATACAGTTTTTATTATTTATTTATTTAAGCTACTTATATAGCGCCGTCAGTTTACTCAGTGCTTTACATATATATTGTACATTCACATTTTAAAATATTAAAATTTCCCCCACATAATATCTGGACCTGTGACAAATGCCTATATCTATCAGAATCGCCTGTCACTATACACTGCATATCTGCCAGGCTTATATTTAACTAGAAACTAGTTAGGAGACCAGGGCAAGCAGCTCTAGTTTTTATTATTATTATTATTATTATTATTATACACGATTTATATAGCGCCAACAGTTTACGCAGCGCTTTACAATGTATAGGGGGGTCAAATCAATTAAAGTACAGTTCAATACAAAAGGTACAGGAGGGCCCTGCTAGTAGAACTTACATTCTAAAGGGAGGGGGTGGTGGTACAAAAGGTAATAGCTGCAGAGAATTTGATGGGGGTGGCTTGGGAATAGTTGTTAGGTGGGTGTGGGATAGGCTTAGTTTAGATATATTCTCTACTTCTTATTTCCTCAAATCTAAGAGCTCTGCTAGTGTGTGCTCTGATTTACAAGGGGCAGAAGTCAGATCCTTTAATATGAATAGTGAAGTGTTCTCAGTGGAAAAATGCACTTCATTTTCTTCATAGCCACAATGGCTACTATGGGCTTCTCCCCAGATTCTGACTAATAACTGACACTACTAATCAGAAGCAAGAGGTGACTCCCTGCAGTACACATCTAGTGAAACAAGGAGGGAGGCTTTTCTGCAATGTCAGCTTCATGTTCAAGGGGTACTGATACCAATGTTAGGGAATCCAATAGATGTTGGGACACCTCCAATGCATTTAACAGCTATCCCTCCAAAGACATCACCTGCTTTGGAAATGCACTCCATTGATAGTTTTGACCACTGGAAGACATCAAAAGATTAATGCTATTTAATTATCTTATGTAGCACACAGATCCCTTGCTTGCCTACCTCCGCTAGCAAGTGGGACACACCATGCCACATGCCCAGTATCCTCCTTGTTAAAGAGGGTGAGCGGTGTTATCTATTTTTGGGTCCTGCAGCGAGTTACCTCTTTCCGTTGGTTCTTCACTCTAGAGTGTAGGGAAGAGTCTATTCTCTCTCTTTATTTCAAGAAGGCCATTGTCCAGACAGTATTAAACCCAATAAAGAAAGGTTTATTTTGCTTGCTTGATAACTTGACAGGAAAGTTGGAGATAGAGAAAAATTAACAGGGAGGTAGGTTCAGGCACGCGGCACCTAACTAACAATCATCGCCACTCAGGCCTGAGTGGGATCTTCTTATCCGGATAGTCCCCTCACGGTTCTAGCAGCCGGTGTGGTGCATGGAACATTCACTTGTAATTTCCTAGGGATACGATCAAGGGACAACTTCCAAATCTTGAACTTCCCAGCACTTGTAATATTTAAGTCCTTAGGTGCCAATGGGGCACATTACAAGGCTTGTGGCGGATTATGGAGTCCTTCCCTCTGATAGGTAACCAGGCCTCTCCCGAGAGAGTGACTTCCTTCACTGATCCCCTTGGATAGGTCCTCCCCTGGTTTCCTCTTCTTCAGAGTGGGTCACCCCTACTTGAGCACCCTGGGACTCCTCTTCTAATGTAGGCCTCAGCTAAAGGTGCTGGGCCTACCTGGAACCATGCAGCCTCGGGCTAAAGGTGCCCGGGACTGAATACACACGCATGTACCCCTGGCCATGAGGGCTACCGAAGGAGGGGTATGGGCCTAGGACCAAGGGGTCCTCTGTATTGCCTCCGAACTCCCTAATGGCGTCTGCCCCTTAAGTACACTCTCCCGGCATGCACAGCGGGTAGAGCGCGCCCACTGAATGGCCGCTGGGAGAGGACACCCAATAGCGATGCAACGCTACCCGTGGTTCAACCCGAGCCTGGGGCAACAGTGCCACCCACAGGCCACATGGAACTGCACTGCCAGGTAACATTACCCCAGAGCAGAAGCCAATTTGAAGAATTCAACAGCCTGAGCCCAACTATTAGCTCATGATACCCTCTAAATTTAGGTATAGCAACCCCCATTATTGGGGGGTCCGCTACACTTACATTTTGTAACATTTCATATTATGGCCTAAACGATGTTTCAAAATACAAATACCCCAATTTAGTATATACATTATGATCAAGACTGTAGTGCACCAATGTTCTCTGTGCTCATATTGGGGCCTTTCAGTGCTTAGGGATTACACAGCAAAGACAGTAACTGTTTCTGAATAGAAGAGGCAAAATCCTTGCATATGAGTAACTTAAAGTGACACTAAACTCGTTCTCTTAACTCAGAAAAGTACCTTGTATTGCTCTCAGCCACCTCCAAATCTCCATATTTCTTTTTTGCTGCTGTGATCAGACTTCCTGTTAGAGCGTGGCTACGTTCATTCTCCATGGTCCCACTGTATATGGGAGCTTAGCCACCCTCTCTTGTTTGCTCCCAAATTGGACAAGGGCTGTGAAATATGAACAATGGGATGTGTAGGATGTATAGTGCAGAGAACATAATCACAACTAACATGCACTGCTCGTTCCAAACAAACAGATTTGAGTGAGGAAAGTGGAGGTTCAAGAGCTCACAGAAGACATTAAAGTGTTATTAAACACACAACAGTAAAATCAACCGTATGTGCAGTAAAGCATGCATGTTATACTCACTGTGAAACCTAAGGGGTTAATCCTGTGCATTGTGTAAAAAAGTTGTTTGATCTTGTCTTCTCTGATCCTCCCCTTCTTCCACAGTCCCCAATCCATGTCTGGATAGTACATAGCCTTGGGGACACTCTGTACAGGCTCAGTTTGGTGTGTATTGCTAGAGAAAATTATTTTTTCTTGGGAGGGTGCATGTAATTGGCACAGGGCCAATCAACACTGTCCAGACAGAGAGTCAGAGGTCCTGCAGCCTCATAGGACAGTCAGATTAGAATGAAATCTTCTCCTACAAGCTTTAACCAGACACGCATAGAAGTCATAACACTGTTATATAATGGTGGTGAGAAAGAGTATTTAGAAGTTTATATTTATTAAAATTGCATTTTCATGTTATGTGTACTGTGGGAGTCCAGATATAGTGAATTCAGGGTTCTGGGTTTAGTAACACTTTAAAAAGAGGCAGAAAAATACAGGAAAAACTATTTAATGAAAAACAGATTACAGGGCCATTAGGTGGTGGATGGGTATGGATTATTTTAGGAGAATAAGGATGTTGTGTCAGGTTAGGAAATGGGTCTGAACTCTCTTTGTTGTAAAAGAAAAACAGTCCTGATATAAAGCAACCCACAGCTGAGGTGTAGATACATTGAATTGGCATATTTTCTCCTGTATGGGCAGCTTTAGACTTAAATAAATTTTAACTGCTCAATGGCACCCATGTTTGGTGTCCAGAATGTTACAAGCTATAATCTAAATGCATTATGATATTTTTTACTCAGCAGTGAACTGTATCACTGGCTCATTAAATGTAATCATAGACATAAGATTACATTCGCAGAATCAGGGAGTATTTACTGTATTTGTCGTAGGTAGCCTCTAAGCTTGTTTTGAAAGTAACAGTCAATCAGCAGGTGAGAAAAGCTATACCAGTTACTACTGCTCCTCTCGATAAGCCAGGGTTGGGCTTTCTGCTGCCTACTTTTGCACCCTGTTGTTTATAAAAGATATTTGGAAGCTAATTCTTTATAATGTTTCAGGTCAGTAAGGTCTGCAACATGTGATAATCATTTTAAATAATAAATAATTAAGAAATCAGGCACATTTTTTTGTGTCTACGTGTGAGCTGATACAGACAAGGGCACCTTGTTCACTGTACAGAAGGAGATTTCACAATAACAATTTCAGTAAATACTATTTCCTGTTGGTAAAACTTGGGAAAATATGGCATTGCATCATGCAAGTGTGACAATCCAGTATGCCTTTTGTCTAATTTTACTAACAGCGTCTAGAAATCATATACCATATGTCTGGATCACAGGAAAAATCATAACATTCCCTGGCTTTGCTGGTTTAGCATTTGAACTATATTAGAGAAGTACAGTAAACATTAGTTGTGTTTGCACAAGAGTCACTGTATTTCCTTATCACTTTATTTCTGAAGTTAGTTTTTACTTCTAGTAATTGATATCTTCCTAAACTGTTGGCATATGATGACAGTTGACGGTTTATGTAAAATTTGGATAATGATAAACCTTAAATTCCAGTGTGTACATAAAAAGTCCAACCTGCCCAATTAGTTGTTTACCCCCAAGATTAATGGCTGTGGTTTTATACTCAAATCTGAAGGTGTCCAAAATCAATTCCATCTTTAGGAGGTTCATTGAGAATGGATAATAATTGAAAAAAATTAACCAATATTTGTTGGATAAAATGCAAAAGCCACTTAAGAGGATCTTTTTTTTTTTGCAAAATCTTTTTTATTAAAGTTTTCATTAGTACACAAAACTAGCCCATGCAGGGGCCAAACATTTGCCCACGCAGGGGCCGTTCCTCTGTTGCGACAACATACCACAACAGCGCAGAACATACAACATAAACAAACCGACTTACACTATAACCCCAATGAGGGGAGAGGTTCAGTTCAGGAGAATCTGTGCTCAAATTGGTATATATATTGAGATATATCGTTACTCTAGGAAGTGGTTACCGCATCAGTTGCCGTGGTATTATCATCTAGCCAGCAGGTCCATACCTTCTCAAATTTTTGTGGACCTGCCCGAGTAGGTAGCTTTATATAGGGGCAAACTGGCATTCACCAGGCCCTTCCAGAATCTGACAGAGGGGGGAGCCGATTGTTTCCAGGTCATCGTGATGGCCCTACGAGCATAGTACAGTAACAGGGATATGAGCATTTTTCTGGCTCTGATCATTGACATTTGTTCCACCAGTCCCAGCAGACAATATTTAGGATCATAAGGAACACGAGTCTTAGTGACCTTATCAATCATCTGGAGTACTTCTTTCCAATAGTATTCTATTGCTGGGCAAACCCAAAAAATTTGGAAAAAGTCACCCGGTTGATAGGAGCAACGCCAGCACGCCAGAGAATGCGCCGGCGACATCTGGTGCAGCCTGTGAGGCGTGTAGTGAGCTCTATGCACAATTTTGTATTGGACCAATTTGTCCCTTGCTGAGACCAGAGGGGAGAAGGGAAAGTCCCAGATCTCCCTCCAATCGTCTTCATCCAGCTCCGGTATATCCCCCACCCATTTCCTGTGGAGGGAGGACAGCCAGGGGCCGGCAGCAACCAGAAAGGACCAATTGAGCTGAGATGTGGGTTTCTCCAAGTCTTTCACCCAAAGGGTGGATTCGAGATCAGAGTATACCAATCCAACTGGTTGGCCTAAAAATTGACACCTGTAGGCATGAGCAATTTGAAGATACCTAAAATGGGCCTGTGCAGCCACATTAAATTTGGTGCAAAAAAACGTGAAAGGGGGTGAGCTCTCTGTTGGTGATAACATTTTCAAGGGTCAGTATTTTGTATTTGGCCCAGGCCTGTGGGTCCGGGATGGTATTGAACTGTAATAGGTTAGGATTCAGCCACAGGGGGTGTGAGGAGACCAAGAGTTCACTTAAGAGGATCTTTTAGTATACATTGCCATCATACAACCTTTTTTTTGTCCCCTTTGACTAAAGAGGCATATTTATATATTTTTCTCTTCTCCTATATTTGAATTTATATATTTTTAGACAAATGGTGGCTATAAATGGATTCATATTTGTCAGCATCAATAGCAAATCGATAAATATGGTAATTTCTGACCTTCTCGTTGGCAATAATTAGTTCCCCAGAGAGCAACAAAGTTGAGTGTTACTATATTACAATACCTAAATGGACAGTTTCTGATCTACCTGTGGGTAAAAACAAGTATTTTGTTATCAACCGCAGCATGTCTCATTATTGGGGTATCTACTTATGCTGTTATCTTTCCACCTGTCACTCTCAGAAAGATACCTACCAATCTACGGAAAGTCTAATTAACTAAACATGTTCAAGATCCAGTTTCTCCATGTGTTTCCAACCTCTGAAGATGCTTTTTCTTTATCACACACAAGGAGATCAGAGACAGAATTATTATTGCAAGTAATGGTAGAAATGTGCTCTGCTGGAGTCAGTCTATCCTTCCCATGTCTATGGGAACCAACTGACTTTCAGTGAATCCACAGCCAACCAATCACATGTACAACTGTTTTGAATTCTTTGGGACAAATGCTTTTTTTGTGTTAGGACAGGTTATCTTATATTTACTATAGGAGATTATTTATTGCTGTAAGAAAGTATATTTTCTGAACCTGACAACACCATCGCCATATAGGTGTCCTCCTTCCCCATGTCTTCCTCTATTTTCCTTTCAAATGACAAAAGATGTGGTAATTTAAAGGGAAAAGTGTTATCCCTTATTTAATTTGTCCTGCTGCGGATCCCAGGCTAAATTAACAGCAATGCTGCTGAAATTACTTCCAGGTCTTGAGAATTTAATCAGCAAAGACCTTGGTAGTTATAAATTTGTGACAGCAATCCCTAATTCATCTTGTAATTCATCATGTCATGGTCTCAATTGACTGTCTGTGGCCAGGCTTCACCTCTGTGGACACTTAATGAAAGACCAGAGGGAACCTGAAGGTCATCCCCTTTGATTTGATGTCCCATTTTCTCCAGTATAACAAATACATATGTTGACACTTAAAGCTTTTTTATTTCCAGCCTTTTCTGAAAATTCAAATGTCATTATATTTTAATGCTTTAGTAAAAGCTGTGTTTGGATGCCATGCAAATTGCCATCAAGAGACAACAAACTGTGCTTCATTTAAAGATTACAAAACAGTGGAATGGGTGTGTAGTTTCCAAGCCTGCCATGTGATGCATATTTCTAGAAAAAAAGGAGAAAAAAAATCCCAATAGAAAAAAAAAAGAAGAAAAATCCCATTATTTGTACCTAAAATGACTGTATATACTACAGCAGACAGTGTATTTTGTTTTCAACAGGAAGTGATCTGTAGAAAAAATGTTAAAAGAGAAAATGCATAGACATGATTGGGCAGTTTTTGCTTATCACATCACTAGACATTTCTAAAAGCACTTGCATTATGTGGTTCCGTAAAAGAGGAACTTACTTCCAAGACTGCACGCTATGTAACGTCTCCTTGCTTTTTCATTTACGTAATACTTTACTGAGTGAATTTGCATTGTTCAATATCTTTCTTTATGATTTCAACATAAGGCTACAAGTTTTTATGACAAACCCATGGCATGTCAACCATTTTAGATGTATTTTATAAATAATTTAGTGAACAGAGTGAAATTATTTCAACAGATTACTGAAGATAGAAAAAGAATAATGGAAAATGGAAAGGTAAGCATTTTATATATGATCATTAGGGATGAGCTTCCTGTTCGAGTCGAACATCGTCTGTTCGGCCGTTCGCCGAATTTCGAACAATATGGGGCGTTCGCGCCAAATTCGAGTGGCGCGTCACGGCCCATAATTCACTGCGTCATCGCAGTGAATTGCTGGCTGATGATTGTCCAAGCATGCACTATGACCCGCATGCTTGGCCAATCACAGCGCCGTCAGTACAGTCGTAATTGGCCAAAGGAAGGGTGCCTTTGGCCAATCATGGCTCAGGGGAGTAGGTACACGCCCTACGCCTGCATGTCGGCCTTGTGTAGTGTGTTGCAGCGGCGGAGAGAGTCTGACAGAGATAGAGAGAGTCAGAGTGTCATTTCCTTTCAGTTAGAGCAGGCAGGCGATTCAGGTAGCTGCAGTCAGTGTATTTAGTATATATATGCATCCTAGGAGTTGTATATATATATATATATATATATATATATATATATATATATATATATACTTTATTCAGTTTAGCTATATCTCACTTTAGAGTGTTCCTGTTATTCTCGCTGCAGTATATTAAGTCAGTGTAGTGTATACTGGGCTCAGTGTGCACGTAAAGCTCACTGCAGACTATTGCTTTTCTATTACTGATAATAGAAGCAGTTGATTGAGCTAACCTGCAGTTTCTTAAGTCAGTGTAGTGTATACTGGCCACAGTGTGCACGTAAAGCTCACTGCAGACTATTGCTTTTCTATTACTGACAATACAAGCAGTTGATTGAGCTAACCTGCAGTTTCTTAAGTCAGTGTAGTGTATACTGGCCACAGTGTGCACGTAAAGCTCACTGCAGACTTTTGCTTTTCTATTACTGATAATACAAGCAGTTGATTGAGCTAACCTGCAGTTTCTTAAAGCGCAGCTCCACCCTAAAGTGGAACTTCTGCTCATCGGAACCCTCCCCCCCTCCGGTGTCACATTTGGCACCTTTCAGGGGGAAGGGGGGTGCAGATACCTGTCTAAGACAGGTATTTGCACCCACTTCCGGGAGTCTTCTCTGCCGGTATTCTGCGGGTATTGCATCACTTCCCGCTCCCACCCGTTGTGTTCTGGGAAACACACAGCTCCCAGGACACAGCAGGGACCAGTGAGGACGGCGCTGCGCGACTAGCGCATGCGCCGTAGGGAACCGGGCAGTGAAGCCGGAACGCTTCACTTCCTGATTGCCTCACCCAGGATGGCGGTGGGGGCAGCAGATAGACGAGCGATTGCTCATCTTCTGCTGCAGACGTCGCTGGACTCCAGGACAGGTAAGTGTCCTAATATTAAAAGTCAGCAGCTGCAGTATTTGTAGCTGCTGGCTTTTAATATATTTTTAACGGCGGAGCTCCGCTTTAAGTCAGTGTAGTGTATACTGGCCACAGTGTGCACGTAAAGCTCACTGCAGACTATTGCTTTTCTATTACTGATAATACAAGCAGTTGTTTGAGCTAACTTGCAGTTTCTAAAGTCAGTGTAGTGTATACTGGCCACAGTGTGCACGTAAAGCTCACTGCAGACTATTGCTTTCCTATTACTGATAATACAAGCAGTTGATTGAGCTAACCTGCAGTTTCTTAAGTCAGTGTAGTGTATACTGGCCACAGTGTGCACGTAAAGCTCACTGCAGACTATTGCTTTTCTATTACTGATAATACAAGCAGTTGATTGAGCTAACCTGCAGTTTCTTAAAGCGCAGCTCCACCCTAAAGTGGAACTTCCGCTCATCGGAACCCTCCCCCCCCCTCCGGTGTCACATTTGGCACCTTTCAGGGGGAAGGGGGGTGCAGATACCTGTCTAAGACAGGTATTTGCACCCACTTCCAGGAGTCTTCTCTGCCGGTATTCTGCGGGTAGTGCATCACTTCCCGCTCCCGCCCGTTGTGTTCTGGGAAACACACGGCTCCCAGGACACAGCGGGGACCAGTGAGGACGGCGCTGCGCGACTAGCGCATGCACCGTAGGGAACCGGGCAGTGAAGCCGGAACGCTTCACTTCCTGATTTCGTCACCCAGGATGGCGGTGGGGGCAGCAGATAGACGAGCGATTGCTCGTCTTCTGCTGCAGACGTCGCTGGACTCCAGGACAGTTAAGTGTCCTAATATTAAAAGTCAGCAGCTGCAGTATTTGTAGCTGCTGGCTTTTAATATATTTTTAACGGCGGAGCTCCGCTTTAAGTCAGTGTAGTGTATACTGGCCACAGTGTGCACGTAAAGCTCACTGCAGACTATTGCTTTTCTATTACTGATAATAGAAGCAGTTGATTGAGCTAACCTGCAGTTTCCTAAGTCAGTGTAGTGTATACTGGCCACAGTGTGCACGTAAAACTCACTGCAGACTATTGCTTTTCTATTACTGATAATACAAGCAGTTGATTGAGCTAACCTGCAGTTTCTTAAGTCAGTGTAGTGTATACTGGGCTCAGTGTGCACGTAAAGCTCACTGCAGACTATTGCTTTTCTATTACTGATAATACAGGAAGTTGATTGAGCTAACCTGCAGTATATTAAGTCAGTGTACTGTATACTGGCCACAGTGTGCAGCTAAAGCTGACTGCAGACAATTCCTTGTGTACCTACCTATTCCAATACATCAAATAAAGTATGTCTGGAAGGCCAACAAGCAGAGGCAGACACACACATGCCAATAAAAGAGGGCAAGCAGGCTCTGTGTCTAGAGGCAACAGTATTGGTCGTGGACATGGTGAATCCTCATCAGCACGTGGCCGTGGGGCACGCTTGTCCTTTTTTTCGGCAGCTGGCCGTGTTGAGCCGCAACATGCTGAGTTGGTAGAGTGGATGACCAAGCCGTCCTCATCCTCCTCATCCTCCTCATCCTCTCTCACCCAGCCTCAGAGTACTTTGTCTGCCAAAGCGGCCTCTTCCCTCGGCTCAATGGCATCAGTCACTCCTTCCCTAGCCCCACCATGTCCTCCTGAGGAGTCCTCTGAACTGTTTGACCACAGTGTTGGGTACATGCTGCAGGAGGATGTGCAGCGTTTTGAAGGCTCCGATGATGGTACCCAGCTTGAGGAAGGCAATAACGTGAGCCCAGAGAGAGGGGGTGCCCAAGAAGGACAGCAAACTGGCAGTCATGTTGCCCCAGCTGCAGCATACTGCCAGGTTTGCTCCAGTGATGAGGAGGGAGGGGATGATGTGGTCACTGACTTTGTGTGGGTGCCTGATAGGAGAGAGGAAGAGGAGGAGGAGGAGGCACATCTCCAATGAGGCAGGATGCCCTCCAGGGGCCAGCTTAAGGGCAGCACACCGACTGCATCACACCGCAGAGCTCCGCGTGTGCAGGGCGCTGCTGTCTCTGCGCGTTATTCCAAAAGTTCTTTGGTGTGGGACTTTTTTGAGACGTGTGCAGCAGATCGCACCTTTGCTATTTGCAACATATGTCTGAAGCGTATCTCACGTGGCCAAAAAAGCAGCCGCTTGGGCACCACATGCTTGACCAGACATATGTCGACCTGCCATGCAGTCCGTTGGCAAGGGTACATAAAAGACCCACACCAAAGAACAAAGCGGACCTCTCCTTGCTCCTCATCAGCTGGGATCTCCAACCCCACTATACCTTCAGTCCTCTCAGAAAACTGCACTGAGAGGAATGAAGGTATAGAATTAGGTGTGTCACTGCCAAGTACTTGCAGGCAATCTGCTATCTGTACACCAACGTCAGATTGTACCAGGCAAATTTCCCTGCCCCAGCTGCTGCACCACCGAAAGAAGTTCGCTCCCAGCCATCCACATGCCCAGCGGTTGAATGCTAGCTTGGCTAAATTGTTAGCACTTCAACTGCTGCCTTTTCAGTTGGTAGACTCTGCCCCCTTCCGTGAGTTTGTGGAATGTGTGGTTCCTCAGTGGCAGGTTCCCAAACGCCACTTTTTTTCACGGAAGGCGATTCCGGCTCTCTACCGGCATGTGAAAGGCAATGTCTTGGCCTCGCTGGACAGGGCGGTCAGCGGTAAGGTGCATATTACCGCTGACTCATGGTCCAGCAGGCATGGACAGGGACGTTACCTATCTTTTACGGCGCATTGGGTGACTCTGCTGGCAGCTGGGAAGGATGCAGGACAGTGTGCAGTAGTGTTGGAGGTTGTTCTGCCACCACGCCTCCAAAATGCTACTACTAGTGATTCTGACACACCTCTCTCCTCTACCCCCTCCTCTTCTTCTTCCTCCATGGCCTCTTCCTGTGCTGATATGTCCTTGGAACCAGCGGTGCTCCGTAGATGTTCAAGGGGCTACGCAAGTGCGCAGGCAAAAAGATGTGGTGCTTGAGCTGGTGTGCTTGGGGGACAGGAGCCACACTGGGGCAGAGATTCTGTCAGCTCTGCAGGGGCAGGCTCAGAGGTGGTTGACGCCATGCCAGCTTAAGCCAGGAATGGTGGTTTGCGACAATGGCACCAACCTCCTCTCAGCCCTCCGACAGGGACAACTGACCCATGTGCCCTGTTTGGCTCACGTCCTTAACTTGGTGGTGCAGTGGTTCTTGAGCAGGTACCCGGGCTTACAGGATGTCCTGAGGCAGGCCAGGAAAGTCTGTGTGCATTTCCGCCAGTCATATAATGCCAGTGCTCTGTTGGCTGACCTGACCTTCCAAAGGAATTTAACCTGCCCAAGAACCGCCTATTCTGTGACATGCCCACCAGGTGGAACTCAACGTTGGCCATGCTGCAGCAGCAGAGGGCCATCAATGAGTATCTGTGCCAATATGGCACCAGGACAGGGTCAGGGGAGATGGGGTTTTTTTTTTGCCACGCCAGTGGGTCATGATCAGGGATGCATGCACTGTCCTGTCACCATTTGAGGAGGCCACGAGGATGGTGAGCAGTGACAGTGCATGCATCAGTGACATGGTCCCTCTTGTCCGCCTGTTGAAGCACACGCCGCGTGGAATAATGGACAGGGCACTTGAGGCAGAACAGAGGGAGGAAGAGGAGGACTTCCTTACCTCTCAAGGCCCCCTTTATCCAGACAGTGTTCCTGCTGGCCCGCCTATCACACAGGAAGAGGACGAGAAGGTATGATCAATTCCAGCAACCATCGCCAGCGTCTGATTTACATGGTGAAGGAATACCTAGGGGCAAGATCAGACTTGGACACCTTTTCTACCGAAAATCCTCTGGGTTACTGGGTCTTGAGGATGGATCACTGGCCATAGCTTGCACAGTATGCAATTGAGGTACTGGCCTGTCCTGCATCCAGCGTTCTTTCGGAACGCACATTCAGTGCTGCTGGAGGCTTTGTAACCGATCACAGGGTGCGCCTGTCCACCGACTCGGTCGATCGGCTGACCTTCATAAAAATGAATCAGTGTTGGATCACCACCAGCTATCAAGCACCTGATGCTGATGTAACCAAATATTTTTTTTTTTTGAATGTCAGATCCCTTCAAGACTGCCTATGCTGATGCTGAGTGACTATCCTGTTATGCTGAGTAACTATCCTCTTCCTCCTCAATGATCATGCTGATAGCTTGTAAGAACATTTTTGGTTCTGGGCACAGCCACCAGTGGCTAAGGCCCAATTTTTCTGCCCCTCTTTAACAGGGGCGTGTAATTAAAATTTTTGCTGCAATACTTTGCAGCAGGGCTCATTCCTGCGCTCCAACTAGAGTTTCTGTGAGGGGTTGCAGTGTTGTGGCACCAGCACCAGTGCCTAAGGTCCAATTTTTCTGCCCCTCTTTAACAGGGGCGTGTAATTACAATTTTTGCTGCTATACTTTGCAGCAGGGCTCATTCCTGCGCTCCAACTAGAGTTTCTGTGAGAGGTTGCAGTGTTGTAGCACCAGCACCAGTGCCTAAGGCCCAATTTTTCTGCCCCTGTTTAACAGGGGCGTGTAATTAAATTTTTTGCAGTAATACTTTGCAGCAGGGCTCATTCCTGCGCTCCAACTAGAGTACCTGTGAGGGGTTGCAGTGTTGTGGCACCAGCACCAGTGCCTAAGGCCCAATTTTTCAGCCCCTGTTTAACAGGGGCGTGTAATTACAATTTTTGCAGTAATACTTTGCAGCAGGGCTCATTCCTGCGCTCCAACTAGAGTATCTGTGAGGGGTTGCAGTGTTGTGGCACTAGCACCAGTGCCTAAGGCCCGATTTTTCAGCCCCTGTTTAACAGGGGCATGTAATTACAATTCTTGATCTAATATTTCACAGCAGGGCCCGTTCCTGCGCCCACCAAGAGTAACTGTGAGGCCTTAGAGTGTTGTGTCAACACCACCACACCGTCCACCACCAAAGGCCCAATTTTTCTGACCCTGTTCAACAGGGGCATGTAATTACAATTCTTGATCTAATATTTCACAGCAGGGCCCATTCCTGCGCCCACCAAGAGTAACTGTGAGGGCTTACAGTGTTGTGGCAACACCAACACCTAAGGGACAAATTTCTGCAGAGTATATAGGGCAGGCCCCTACTTTCAAACATCCAACTTACAAACGACTCCTACTTGCAAACGGAAGGAGACAACAGGAAGTGAGAAGAAATCTACCCCCAGGAAGGGAAATTCTCTCCTGTAAGAGTTCCTTGTTTCACTAAAAACACCAAATTTTCAAAAATCCAATTGTCATTGGGACAGAAAGTGAGATGAAATCTTCTGAACAGGTGCACAGACAGCAAAACAAATGTTACAGGGGTGATAACCCTTCCCTATGTTTTCCAAAAAGCTTAAAAATAGATTTTTTTTCTGGAACTACACTTTAAAAATGTACCAGTTCAAAATTACAAACAGATTCTACTTAAGAACAAACCTACAGTCCCTGTCTTGTTTGCACCGCCTGTTCAGAGTATATAGGGCCTGGGGGCCCCACGCCTTTCCTTTTTTTAATTTGGGTGCGGGGTTCCCCTTAATATCCATACAAGACCCAAAGGGGCTGGTAATGGGCTGGGGGGGATACCCATGCCTTTTTTCTCAATGATTTTCATCCATATTGCCGGGACCAGACATTACATTAAAGCTGCAAGCAGTTTTAAATGACTTTAATTCCTTTAGAATTGTCATTTTGTGCAGGGACTGTTCTAAACATGGGAAATACGCACCACTTCACATGCATACTATAGACACGCCCCAGGTACGATATTTAACCACTTGTCCACCGCCCACTGTCAATTGACGGCGGGCGGAGGATACTCTCGTTCTGGGAGGACGTCATATGACGTCCTCCCTTTAAAACGAGCTAGAAGGCGCGCGCTCGCCGCCAGCGGCACGCGCGCGCCCGCCGCGTTCACAAGGCCCCGGTGCGCGTGCCCGTCGGCCGCGAATGGCCGCCGGGCACCCGCGATTGCCCGGGAAACGAGCAGGAAAGTGGGTCTCTGTGTGTAAACACAGAGATCCACGTCCTGTGAGGGAGAGGAGGCTAATGGTGTGTCCCTTGTACATAGGGACAACCATCGGTCACCTCCCCCAGTCAGTCCCCTCCCCCCACAGTAAGAACACATTGAGGGAACATATTTAACCCCTTCCCGCCCCCTAGTGGTTAACCCCTTCCCTGCCAATCACATTTATACAGTAATCAATGCATTTTTATAGCAGGGATCGCTGCATAAACGTGAATGGTCCCAAAAATGTGTCAAAAGTGTCCGATGTGTCTGCCGCAATATCGCAGTCACAATAAAAAATCGCAGATCGCCGCCATTACTAATAAAAAAATAAAAAAATAAAAATGCTATAAATCTATTCCCTATTTTGTACACGCTATAACTTTTGCGCAAACCAATCAATACGCGCTTATTGCGATTATTTTTTTTTTACCAAAAATATGTAGAAGAATACGTATCGGCCTAAACTGAGGAAAATTTTATTTAAAAAAAAAAATGGGTATTTATTATAGCAAAAAGTAAAAAATAGTGTTTTTTTTCCAAACTGGACGCTCTTCTTTTGTTTATAGCGCAAAAAATAAAAACCGCAGAGGTGATCAAATACCACCAAAAGAAAGCTCTATTTGTGGGAAAAAAGGACACAAATTTTGTTTGGGAGCCACGTCGCACGACCGCGCAATTGTCATTCAAAGTGTGACAGCGCTGAAAGCTGAAAAATGGCTTGGGCAGGAAGGGGGTTTTCGTGCACAGTAGGGAGGTGGTTAAAGGAATATTTCACTTTTATTTTTTCACTTTAAGCATCATTAAAATCACTGTTCCCGATAAAACTACAGTTTTTAAAACTTTTTTTTGCATTGATACATGTACCCTGGGGCAGGACCCGGGTCCCCAAACCCTTTTTAGGACTATAACTTGCATATTAGCCATTAAAATCCGCACTTTTGATTTCTCACGTTTGAGTCCCATAGACTTTAACGGGGTTCGAAAGTTCGCCCGAACTTTCGGTCCGTTCGCATGTTCTGGTGCGAACCGAACCGGGGGGTGTTCGGCTCATCCCTAATGATCATATAATAACTGCAGCTATCAAAGCAATATGACCTACTATATTGCCCCTACAATGCATTTATGCAGATCAAGTGCTGAATAAAAAAAGTTTCTTTGCTCAAATCTAATAAAAGTCTGGTAGTTTGTTTCAATGTCCAAATCTACTGACGTACAACCACCGTAAGCTGCATGACTGTAAACTTTATAATATACTGGAAAATTGCAGTATCGGGGAAAGAAATTGCATTTTGTTTATGAGTGTATTTCCCCCCTTCCAGGAAAGTGGCTCAGGCAGAAACTTCATGTAACTGGAAGAGAATCAGGTCAATTTCAGGCCGTGGTCCTGGAGTTAATTATCTAAGATGAAAAGATAAAGCACAGTCACTTTTTTATGTACCGGAAGTCAAAATTGCACACTTCTTTTAGAAGTTAAAGGAAAAACCAAATGGGTATTATTTTTTTAAATTAGAGGCATTTCTTTCCACGAATGATAAATTGACATTTCTTAGCAGCTTGCATTTGTTGTTCAGTATAATAGTAGATGTGCTAGACACTAGAGGCTGTCAACCTCTTCATTTCCTTAGCTGCAACATTCCCAGCCCAAGTGGAAGAAGCAGACCTTTTTTCCTACTGCAATTTGAATTTCCTGAACCCAATATGCAGCACTCGTTGGGTGTAAACTTGTGCTAGGTGCAAGCAGTATAAACCATCTTGTCTTATTCAGATGCTTTCCACATGTGAACCCTTAAAGCAGTGTGTGAGAGAATTGCTTCAGTGCAGGCAAAGCATGGGTGATCTTCAAACCTACATAAAGCCATATCTAAACCCAAACCCAAAATATTGTTCCTTATCAATCTTTGAATGTCATGGATGCATTATTTTTCTTTTTTTTCAGACTTTTATTTTTATATGGTAATCCTGTGAATACTCCATGTTCCCTCTACTTGTGTAGCTATTGCTAAGCTCACTCCTTCACTGTGTTTTTGAAGGGAGTTAAGTTTGCCAATCAAGCTGAATTACAAAACTGTCCACCTTTGTGAGATTAGTAATTTACACAAAAAAGAGAACCTTACTTTATGCTTCCAGGTCAGCTTGCAGGAATTGACAAGTACACTGCATTTCTGGCAAGATCAAGGTATTTTTTGTACTTGCTGAAAATGTTCTTAGCCTGAAAAGAACCTAATGTGGCTTCCACATCTAAGGACTGATGAGAATTTGATTTGAATGTTTATGCCCCACTTTGCAAATTACTGATGAGAATATGTTATATTTTTTATATTTTAGTTTTTGGGTTTAGTTATATTTTAATTACTTGTTGGCACGATATTTAACTGTTTCTTCACAACTGCCTGAGCTAAAACCAATGAAGTGCAAACTAAGCAGTTAACTCTCTTATTAATAAGTGATTAACCCCTTGCCGACCAGCCGTCGTCAATATACTGTGGCAGATTGTCACGTTCCCGCGAACCGTTGTAGCTGTACGTCGGCTCCTTTAAGTGGGGACAGCAGGCGCGTGCATTTGCTGCACTACAGAGGTGCCGATGCGTGTGGCCGGCTGTCGTGATGACCGCCGGCCACACGATATCGCGGGCCGGCCACACGATATCGCGGGCACGAAAGGCAGAACAGGGATGTGTGTGTAAACACACACACATCCCTGTTCTGTGAGGAGAGGAGAGAGAGATTGTGTGTTCCTACTAGCTAGAAACAACAATCTGTCATCTCCTCTAGTCACTCCCATCCCCCTACAGTTAGAACACACACGAGGGAACACAGTTAACCCAATGATCGCCCCTAGTGTCAACCCCTTCCCTGCCAGTGACATTTATACAGTAATCAGTGCATTTTTATAGCTCTGATCCCTGTATAAATGTCAATGGTCCCAAAAATGTGTCAAAAGTGTCCGATTGGTCCGCCATAATGTCGCAGTCCCGATAAAAATAGCAGATCGCCACCATTAGTAGTAAAAAAATGCCATAAATCTTTCCCCTATTTTGTAGACGCTATAACTTTTGCGCAAACCAATTAATATACGTTTATTTCGATTTTTATTAACAAAAATATGTAGAAGAATACATATCGGTCTTAAGTGAGGAAAAAATTATCTTTTTTTAGAAAAAATTGGGGATATTTATTATGGCAAATAGTACAAAATATTGTGTTGTTTTCAAAATTGTCGCTTTTTTTGTTTATAGCGCAAAAAAAAAAACCGCAGAGATGATCAAATACCACCAAAAGGAAGCTCTATTTGTGGGAAAGAAAAGGCGTCAATTTTGTTTGGGTACAGCGTCGCACGATTACGCAATTGTTAATTAAATCGACGCAGTGCCATATCGCAAAAAATGGCCTGGTCATTGAACAGCCAAATCTTCCGGGGCTTAAGTGGTTAAACTGTTAGGCCTAAGTTTTCTTTTATGGGAAATATTATAATTGTACAGGGCTGCTGAGTTTTGCAGTGACTTTCTGAGTGAGCGATAGCTTTCCACAATGCTGTAGAACAGCAAATAGTTAATGAATTACAGAGCTCACAATGTTTCTTCAACTTTTATTTAAATCTTCAGAATTACAGCAGAGAGCTGCATATTTATTATTTGATATACTGAAATAAGAAGTTGTGATGCTTCTTTTGCTTGAGCACTGCAGATATTACTTCAAGATGGATATACCCATGAAGAATTATGGATTACATTGATACATTAACCCAGATACTGAAAGAATATACAGAAATTGGTTACAGTAACTGAAAACCTATGGTCACAGCAGGCATATTTATTTTATAACATCAGAATTGTAATACCAATAGAATCAATAGTTGTTATTGACAATCAAATATGATCTCACTTGAAAAATTTCCTTTCATGTTGCCTGGCCATCTCTTTGCACAACTTCCTTGATTCCTGCATGCTTTGCAGTTTCTCCTCTGCTGTTTACTTTCAATTTCTAAGGACTACATATCCAATAGTACCCTGCTTCCTGCAAGCAGTAATTCCTGTACTGACTCCTTCTTCTGAAACTACTCTCTGCTCCTCTCTAGTTCAGAAGGTAAGTTCTGTAAAATGTATGACACAGCATTGCATACTCACAGGATATATTGGGGTAGCTTTACTAAAACTGGTGCAGTCAGAATCTGGTGCAGCTGTCCATAGAAGCCAATCGGCTTGTTCAATTAACCACTTAAGCCCCGGATCAATACGCAGCATAAAGACCAGGCCCCTTTTTGCGATTCGGCACTGCGTCGTTTTAACTGACAATTGCGTGGACGTGCGACAGAGCTCCCAAACAAAATTGACGTCCTTTTTTTCCCACAAATAGAGCTTTCTTTTGGTGGTATTTGATCACCTCTGCGGTTTTTATTTTTTGTGCTATAAACAAAAATAGAGCGAAAATTTTAAGAAAAATTCAATATTTTTTTACTTTTTGCTATAATAAATTTTCCCCCAAAAATATATAAAAAAACATATTTTTTCCTCAGTTTAGGCCGATACGTATTCTTCTACATATTTTTGGTAAAAAAAATTGCAAACTGCGTTTATTGATTGGTTTGCGGAAAAATTATAGCGTTTACAAAATAGGGGATAGTTTTATGGCATTTTTATAAAAAAATTTTTTTTTTACTAGTAATGGCGGCGATCAGCGATTATTTTCGTGACTGCGACATTATGGCGGACACATCGGACACTTTTGACACATTTTTGTGACCATTGTCATTTTTACAGTGATCAGTGCAATAAAAATGCACTGGTTACTGTAAATATGACACTGGCAGTGAAGGGGTTAACCACTAGGGGCGCTGAAGGGGTTAAGTGTGCCTAGGGGCGTGTTACTAGCTGAGGGGGGGCGTGGCTACGAGTGACACGTCACCGATCTCCGCTCTGATTACACAGAGCGGAGATCGGGGACAGTGTCAGTAGGCGAGCGGGGAGATGTTGTGTTTACACCAACATCTCCCCTTTCCATCCCCTTGTGAGACAATCGCGGGGATGCCCGCTGTGATCGAGTCCGCGGGACCCGCGGTCCGACTCACGGGGATGACTGCAGGGTCGCGAGCGCGCCGCCGCCGGCGGGTGCGCGACCACACGGTAGGCAGTTAAAGGGGACGTACAGGTACGTGATTGTGCCTGTACGTGCCATTCTGTATATTCTGTCTATATACCGTGAGCGGTCCTTAAGTGGTTAAGCTTTGGCAATAAAACCTGGAAGCTCATTGGTTTCTATGCAGAGTTGCACCAGATTTTGCACTCTCCAGTTTTAATAAATAACCCCCAGTGATTACATGTCCCAAAATTCAAGGAAGTAAATGTGTAGGGATCATCACAAAGTAAGTTTACAAACCTCAAGATTGTTCAGAATAATAAGAGTAGGCTAAAAACAACTGAAATACAATCTGAAAACGAACATATGATTTTACATTTTGGCCATAGATATGTTTTAATATCTAATATGAGAACTGCTGCATATCCATATATTGTTTTTAAATGATATGTTCCATAAATAAAGTTGTCCAGAAAGGCCCTGTTCATTGATTTTCAGTAATAGAGATGCTTTTTGTTTTTATGGAATGTAAAAGAGTAATTTGTAAATGTAATTGTACTCAGTCCTTGACATATTTAATGCTAGAAAAAAACCTTTATTCTAAAAAAGGTAACAAAACATATTTGTCTTGTCCACAGCTGATTGCATTTGGAATAGTGTTAAGGAGCTGAATCAAAATCATAAAATCGCAAAGGTTTATTAGTCTGCTGAAGAAATGAGTTCTACCATTGACATATACATGGTCTCAGCGGTGATCATGGGTATAATCTTTCTTCACAATGGCAATGGTTTACTGTGACCCCTGTACTGTAATTTAATTACAAATTAGCATCCTATAGGCCCAAGAGGGCAGGAGTGCAGGTGGAAACAGGTAATGCATCCTGATTACCCCAGAGTGAGATGACATTCCTGGCCCTCCCCTTTGACAGCTACAAACACAGATTAAACATATTTCATGGCTTTACATTATACAGTCTTAATCACTGGCCATGACCACCACAACACCATACATAAAGAGCACGTCATGTGACCTGCCCGATACACGATTTTGACACACAAGATAGTGCGGTCAACAATTTAAGATGACAGAAGAAGCAGTGAGTTGACAGTGCAAGTAATTCTCTGTCTGTATTGAAGAGAGAAAGCAGCTGAAGTGTTTGTTGTAAGTGTGGAAGCTTGCTGAGCCTTTTTGCAGACAAGAACAAACATTAGGCGGTCTCTTTTCACCAAAGTAAGTATCAAAGGAAAGCCGTAATGCCAAAAGAATACTATGAAATGTATATTATTTCAGGCTGTTTGCCTAATGCACTTCATTATCATTTCATTTTACATATTCATTATTCTGACATATTTTGGATATTCACAGTTGCAGGTGCATATTATGAGTATTACTGAATTTGTCATTTCTGTAACCCTGCAAAATGGATTGGATTGGTAATTTTTTTTTTTATTGGTAGCAAAACAGCTTACCGGTATATTTTATTAATGATCAATTTCCATTAGATATCAGAGGCACATTACAATATGGAAGTATAGGATAAGTCCGTATTTGGCAAACTTTATACTGTCATTGGATATTCTGGGCTGAACAAATGTACAAATGAAATGCATAGGAGGTCACTTACTAAAGTGCATGTTTGTTTTTTTTTGAGAGAACTTGTTTTTTTAAAATCCCTGGCTCATGATAGGAAAAAACTTTAATTTGTTTTAGTAAAAGATTCCTATGTCTTTATACTAATTTAACAAAACATGTATGACAAGTTGTAATTAGCATGATGCTATTGTTTTACTTATGTTTGGCCTATTACATAATGATTTGGGTCATCCTGATGTGGTTGGATGTTAAAAGTTACTATAGCTGCAAACTGACTTTGAGGTTTGTTGAACTTCCTGCTTATATAATACTAAAAGTCCTAGTGAATCTTTTAATCTTATGCCGTGTACACACGATCGGTTTTACCGATGAAAACAGTCCGATGGACTTTTCTCATCGGGCAAAACCGATCGTGTATGGGCCCCATCAGTCTTTTTTCCATCGGTAAGAAAAAATAGAACATGTTTTAAATTTATCCGATGGGAAAAAAAACAATAGCAAATTCAGATCATCTGTGTGGAACTCCATCGGACAAAAAACCCACGCATGCGCAGAATCAAGTCTACGCATGCTCAGAAGCATTGAACTTAAATTTTCTCGGCTTGTCAGAGTGTTTTACGTCACAGCGTTTGGGACGGTCGGATTTTTGACTGATGATGGAAGTCAGCTTCATCGGATTTCCGATGGAAAAATCCATCGGATTAGAATCCATAGGAAATCCGATCGTGTGTACAGGGCTTTAGTGTCCTTATGCTGGCACATTCAGGTATTTGGTTTCTTAAAGGCTATTTTCACAATAGGGGTAGGGAGCACGAGCCATGGAGATGTCTTGAAATGTATAAGGCAACTGTCTTAAATTGCTCAGCTGTTATTTTGCTTGTTTAAGTGACTGTTGTCTGGACAGGTGCCTGTTTCAGAAGATGGCTGATTGAGATGACCGGCATAGCTTTTCTTAAACAGTTCTAAAGCTAGGAATTTCCAGCAGAGCAAGCAATAGGATCACCAAAATGCAGATATTCTTTTTACACTGGCAGAACACTGCTGTCTATTTTATGCAGGTTACAAATACAAATGAGTTCTGGCAAATGGCAAAGATGATTTATTAAGATAAGAGGAGAACAGATTTATTTGATACAGGTAAAGGTAGTAAATAGGCGCTTTGCATTCACGTAAGCTGGTAATACACAATCTGCCCCATTCTAGACATACAGATTTGGCTGATGGTTGCTATATTGCAGAAAAAATACTTTTCATTCAGCTATACCATATACATGGAAGTATATATAGTTAGATGAAACAACTGCTTTACATTTTAACTAGAAATAATGTGACTTAATAATGAAAAATGTTAACTAAGCAACTTCCTAATGGTGGATGGTATCTATTTCCACTGAAGGAAATGCTGTATACATCACTTGTGGTGGTATATCTCCAGCTAAATTTGAGAAACCCCCACTATATGTTTATGTGTTCCTAGTCACACAGTATACCTAAAATACATTTTTAAAAATGTTCTTACTTTTCCAACTGTTTCTTTGAAGCAATATTATATACAGAACTCTATACGTAGCTTGTATTTTTGAGAAAAAACATGCAATGTGCTTATTTATGCTGGCTATAAAAGGCTTGATTTTTGGCCAATTTGTGATGAATTGTCTGAAATTCAAGGCATGGGAGGCCCTGTTAGAACCAACGGACGCGAAAACCTTTGACATGAAGACCAAAGGAGGCGGGCAGAAAACTCTTGGCCAAACAGTGATTGCATCCAGTGATATCCAGTCGCTGTTTGTGTATTCTGACAGCTGCAGAAGCTGTTAAAATACAGCTGCAGAATCTGTTAAAATACGGCTTCTGGCACAGTAGATTCCTCCATCCATGCTGTTTGGTGTTCATGGGGGAATTTACTAATTTTTTGTGGCTTCTGTCGGACGTGCATGCTGGAAAACCAGCAGCCGACCGGCTCCCGATCAGCGCTCTCAGCCAATGGCAGAGAGCACTGACCGGAGTGTTCTGGTATTCTGGCAGAGGGAAGTCCCCCTGTCAGAACACAACAGCTCAGCGGGGGATATCAGCGTACTAACGTCGGATCGTTAGTACAGGGACTCTGACAGGAGCCGACAGTTTTTTTTTCATTCAACCCGCTGGGTGTAATAAAAAAAACTCATAGTGTGTACCAGGCTTAAGGGACACTTCAGGGAAAGAATGGTTTGAAGAGCGCATTAACATACAATTCAGAGCGCATTAACATACAATTTAGAACAGACAGTGTACATATCTAGTTTCAACCGATAATGAAGATCTGCCAGCACAGTATAGACAGGGTTTATTATGGTAAACATCTCCCCAACCCCGTCATAAACATGGATTTGTTCTGTAATGCTGAACAAGTTTCATAGTTTAAATAAAGCTAGCCATAGATGGAGCGATTTTCTTTCCTGCAACCACGCAGGAAAGAAAATTGCTCGATTTCCCCATCAACACAGTCAGTTTTGATAGGGGAATCCCTCCTGCTGAGCCATTGTGTTCTCCTAGCAGGGGGGGAAGAGGGAGACATCCCCGCCGGGAGAACACAGTGATTAATGCTAGTGGCTATAATAGCTGCTAACAATAATCGCATGTAAAATCCGACATGCTGGTTGCACCCAAGTTGATCGATCAGCATTCAGCCTGCCCATACATGGTTCGAATCTCGGCAGGTCCCTGCTGAACCAGCAAAGATTCGAACAGTCTATGGCTGGCTTAAGCCACTTAGGCTCCGCTCACACTAGTGCGACTCAAAAGATGTGCGATTTCAAGTGATATTTTAGAGTGCAACTTTCAGGAGATTTCCATGTGACTTTACATTCTCTGGCATTCAAAGTGCAAGAAAGTCACTTCTGAACCCTTTTAAAGTCGCTGTGGCTTTAAGTTGTATAGATTGGAATGAGCTGTGGCTTGTCATGCAACTTCATGTGTATATGTATTTTCCTGACATTCCTACTATGAAACATCTTTAACATTACAGAACAAGCCCTATTGAATGTGACTCAGCCCTGGTTCACACTGGAGCGTTTTGACATTTCAAATCGCATGTCAAATCGACGGCAATTGCCGTCAATGGCACCATTCTAATCGGTGTGATGTCGCATCTGCCGCGCTGGACAGATTTCAAAAAGCCGTTTCTGTACTACTTTTTGCGATTTCGGGCTGCGATTTACATTGACATCTGTGGAGAAACTGCACAGATGTCTCTGAAATCACGGCCGAAATCGGGACTGACATGCAGGAGTGAAATCGTGCGAGTTCAGCTGAACTTGCACGGCTTCATTCTCACAGCTCAGTGTGAACCTGGGCTAACTGCTAAAAGCTATAAGCATTGATAGTTTTCTTTCCTTAACCACTTCAGCCCTGGACCATTTCCCTGGTCAAAGACCAGGCCACTTTTTGCGATTCGGCACTGCGTCACTTTAACTGGCAATTGCGCGGTCGTGCGACGTGGCTCTCAAACAAAATTTACGTCCTTTTTTTACCACAAATAGAGCTTTCTTTTGGTGGTATTTGATCACCTCTGCGGTTTTTATTTTTTGCGCTATAAACAAAAATAGAGCGACAATTTTGAAAAAAAATGAAATATTTTAGATTTTTGCTATAATAAATATCCCCCAAAAATATATAAAAAAACATTTTTATTCCTCAGTTTAGGCCGATACGTATTCTACATATTTTTGGTAAAAAAAATCGCAATAAGCGTTTATTGATTGGTTTGCGCAAAAGTTATAGCGTCTACAAAATAGGGGATAGTTTATGGCATTTATATTAATTTTTTTTTTTTACTAGTAATGGCGGCGATCAGCGATTTTTATTGTGACTGCGACATTATGGCGGACACATCTGACACTTTTGACACAATTTTTGGGACCATCAGTGCTATAAAAATGCACTGATTACTGTAAAAATGACACTGGCAGTGAAGGGGTTAACCTATAGGGGACTATCAAGGGGTTAAGTGTGACCTAAGGAGTGCTTCTTACTGTTAGGGGGCATGGCTTGGTGTGACACGTCACTGATCGCTGTTCCCGAAGAGAGGGAACAGACAATCACTGACAGTGTCACTAGGAAGAACGGGGAGATCTTTGTTTACACTTACCTCTCCCCGTTCTTTAGCTCGGTGACCCGATCGCGGGACAACGGCGGAGATCGGGTCCACGGATCCTGCGGGTGCGGTCACGGAGCTCCCGACCGGGTCCCGAGCGCGCCACCGGGGACATACCTGTACGCCTTTATGCCCAGCCATGCCATTCTGTTGACGTATATTGTCGTGCGGCAGTCGTCAAGTGGTTAAGCCATTGCTGCCCTACAGGAGAAATCAGCAGATTCCCCCATCCACGCTACACATCACGGATTGTGGAATCTCCTGTGCCAGATATTAAGGGGGATTTACTAACACTGGAGCATGCAAAATTTGGTTCAGCTCTGCAGAGAAACCAATCAGCTTCCAGGTTTTTTTGTTAAAACTTAATTGAACAAGTTGAAGTTAGACGCTGATTGGCTACCATCCACAGCAGCACCAGATTCTGAGTGCTCCCGTTTTAGTAAATCTCCCCCAGTGTGTTACGACAGGTCCTGCAGCTGTCATAATACCTGAACAGTGACTGCATGTCATTGGCTGTTCGGCCAAGAATTTTTCACACAGCTCCTTTGATTTTTGAAACAAAGGTTGTCAAGTCTGGTGATTCCAACATGTTGAAGACGTTGCAAAGCTTACTAAGCCACTTCTTCTTTTTCAATGCATGTCAGGAATATAACCCAGCATTTATATCCACACGTTAAAACACCTTAATCCAATTACCTTTTCTTATGAATATAAATGCTGGAGTATCTTCCTGACATGCACTGGAATGGAAGAAGTGGCTTGGTAAGGTATGAAACGTCTTCAACATTACAATTTAAGTCCAGTTGAATGTGAGTAACTACTACCAGCTTTACCATGACCTGGATAAACGAGAACCCTCACAGACAACTATCAACTATTGTTTACAAGAACAAAATACTCTTATTTGGTACAAGAGGCGAACCTTATGCCAACAAACGCATGATGGGAATGGAAACCTTTTTTTACAGATATTATACAGTACCTTGAGAAGGTTTCTCCTGACCATTCTAGTCTCAGTATGCCTGGTAGAGCATTGATAGCCATGAAAGACTTCTTTATAGCAATACTGTTAAGTAAGGTGTCAGTGCAAGCTATGAAAATCACAGCAAAAGCTCCCAAGCTGATATCAGTCCTTGGAATCAGGCTTGGCTGCAACATTTGCAATCCACATAGCTCCAGGAGCTCTAGTGCAATGACCATTTGCCTATGTGATAACAGTCATTATTGTTAGGTTATGTAGCTTTCCCATGTGCATTCAGCTGAAATAACTTAGTTATCCTTGGATAGCTAGATGAGTGAAAACACGTGTCTGTGTTATTTGTGGTGTACACCCTTGTATATTGGATTTAGCACTGTTTTGAGCAACTATGTACTATGTTCCTTCACAGCCGTAACCCTCCTAAATAATAGATTATTATCATATTTCTGCTATCCTAGCACAATCAAGATATTAGAAATGTTGTTATTTTTAATGTGTTAATAATTGTGTTACACAAATAAACAATTAGCGAATTTGATATTTTTAAGCTTTATGAGCCAAGATACCATATATAAGACTGCTGTATATCCTCCCTGTCAAATCAGTAGGCGAATGGGGATCAAAAATAACACACAAGCCATCTGGGGTGGAAAGGTTATGAACTGCTTGTAAAACCTATTGAAATAAAAGTCCCCGGGGAAGCTCCATTGCACAAGGAGATTATGTCTGTGTTTGGTGGTCTCCATGTGTAACTAAAGAAAAAAAAAAGATCGAAATGCAAGAGCATGACAATAATGCAGGTTATTATAAAAACAAAAGTAAACTCATTTGGTTTCAATAAGTACCAGTTCTAGTACTTTGAAATGATTGTTTTAATCATGTCACAAATCAAAATAAAATGAATAACTAAATTTTTTGTTTCATCAGTCCAGTATAAGTTTAACAAAGCCTATTTGATATAGTAATTTAAACACCAGCAAATGGCTAACTTTTATATTCTGACAGCCCTACTCATGGCATTGAAATTCCCTAAGGAAAAATTTGTAGTTTAAACTAATAACATTGGTGATTATTTCAAGTGCATCACTCCTTTAGGCTCCTTTGATGCTTGCAGACAGGGTGCGGTAAAAACAGGCACCCACTGCCCATCTACAAGCACACATGGTGGTGCTTGGGTGCCTATACGTTGCTTTGCATTGCAGTGCGGCGATTTTAATCTACATGCAGAGTTTGACAGGGGGCACTGCCTGTCAAACTCTTCCATGTAGGTAAATGGGGCTGCGAGCCAAACACTTGGGTCACAGTTGCAGCATGTTCTCGCAATTGCTGTATTGCCTCCTGAACGCCTGTGTTCATCATCTGGACCATGGCAGGCGGTTTCTCACCGGATGGAAACACTAAAGCCCTTCTGGGATATAGTCCATGGAAATATTATGACATCAGGCTCTTTTTCCATTTCTCACCTTTCTCTGGCATCTCAGGTGTCCGTTTATGAAGCAGTGAAATCTATTCACTGCTTCATTCGCAGGCATTCACAGTGGAGATCTTTCTCCTCTGGGTGCCTGTTTATGAAGCAGAGTAGATCGCTTCACCCTTGGAGGAGTGAAGCAATCTACCAACGCTTCCAACACTGAAGAACGCAGCTAAAACTGGAATCTCATGAGACTCTACGAGATTACAGTACCAGGAATTCACAGAAACATCTCGGATGTCAGTTTATTAAGCAGTGATAAATAATCACCGCTCAGTACATTGACAGACGGCGTGGTTTATGTTAAATAAAATACCAAGACCCCCTGCATAATATATATATATGTATACACACACATACATTCTATATACATGTATATACACACACATTATATATATATACATGTACACTTTATATATATGTAGCGGGGTCTCTAAATTTAGGTGGGACACTCAGGTGTGTAAGTATGGGAATAGTGGACCATTTGTGTTCGTGGAGGATTGGACGGTGTAATAATCTCCTCGGCCTCTGGGTGGCGGGGTACCTGGAGGCTCAAGGTAGATTGGCCGTCACAGTGCTACCCTTTTTGTCCCTTTCCGGAGATGGTACGGCGAGGGCGGGGAACCTGCCGTGGCGTTAATGGGAGGAGATAAAAGGGGGAGACGCCCTAACCACGAGGTCTTCAGGAGGATCTTCTTCACGCGCCCAGGCACCTTAGGCCTGGGTGCGGGCGGTTCCGGATTCCGGCCCAGGCGCCCTAGGCCTGACCGGAATGGAGTTGGAGTCCATCCCAGGCACCTTCAGCCTGGGGTGAGGTACTAAACTAGGAGGCCTGGGGTCCAGTGACTTCGACTGGGTCCCGCGAGGGTGGAGAAGTCCGAGGGTCCCTGAGGTGGATGGGGCCCATGTCTGAGGTGAGGAGGCCGGGGAGGTTACCCATTCGGAGAGTCTGGAGCAGCATCAACCCAGTGACGGATGGGCCTCTGGTAACTCCCTTGGAGGGACATCTTCCCCCGACAGGGGCCACAACGCAGCGAAGGTACTCCTATCTACGTTCTCTTGAGTTGCTGGTAGAGACTCTCAAGTTCTAAATCCTTTCTAGCTAAGGCTATAGTAACCGCTGGCGAGATCGCAGTGGTTTAGCTGATAATCAGGATAGTGCCTCGACCTGCTCATTCCCCGTATCAAAATGTTATCAAGTCGCAACCAGTTGGCTACTGAAGCACTGTTTATTGTGAGATATACAATAAAACAAGAGTTGGACTGTGATCGGTGTGTGGAACTCTGGTTAATGGGAGCAGAGGGAAGTGTTGACACAGCGGGACTTGATTCTAGACAAAAGCACATAGGCCCGAGGAAATATCTGGTACTGGCCTTCACCTCACCCACAGCTATGGGGAGGACATGGGCCGTAGCGCATCTCACCCTGTCGTGTGACATACCCCTAGACAAAGGAGATGGCGTGAGGCCGCTACACGTGGGGGCTCGTAAGTCCGGGATGATATGTGTTTTGACTTTGGAAGAAAGAGTGGCTGTGTCTGGACTTTGCTGCCCGGAGGAGTTCCAAGCAGGTCGGCCATGTGATTGGCCAAAGTGCATCCCTGCTCAAAGTCGTGGAAATGACCCTAGGACGGAAAAGGCCCATGCAGAGGAGCGAGAAGAGGGAGGAGTCCAGCCGTGTGAAGTACTACATGTGGGGGCTTTTATTGCACTGCGCCATGAGGCACCCCGTGACTACACAGTTCGTGGGCAGAGCTTGATGGAAGCCCGCGAAAACGTGCAAGTCATGGGAGGAGTCTGGCCATGTGAAGGAACTCACGTGGAGACTTCGGAGCGTGGTCAGTGCGTGATGGAGCAGCAGACAGTCGGGATGGCCTCAAGCTCCCCGTGGATTCTGGTTCCCTACCCCACGAAGATGACTACGTTCGCTGCTCCCCTTACAGACACGGGGATAAGACTCAGGCCCCGAGGACAGTTGGCTTTGTACTCATGCAGAGACACGGAGGCCCTCGGCGTGATCTGTCCCGGATGCTCGGGACTGGTGGTCCACCTGAAGCCATTTGGGCGTTGCGAGGCATGCAAAGAGTTCTTGTTCGAGGTGGAGCCATCCACAGTAAGGCCCTGGGCCCTTCGCCTCAACAGCCTCACAGGTACCGCTACACTGGAAGGAGAGATCCAGGCCTTTGCGGAGGTTCCCGTACGCACTGACCAGGGCGATGTGACTGCCCAATCAGAGACTGAGAGAGAAAAATCCGAGGATGCTGCTTCGGGCACCACAGATTCTCTGCTCCCACCTCAGAAGAGGAAAGTCGGCCTGGTGCAGGCCTCCTGTGGTCGTGGTCGAGCTTCAGCCCGTCGCTTGCCTGGCCTGGATGGATCCGGTTGGAAGAGTCCTGGACATCCCAGTTCTACAAAAGGTCAAGGTGAGCCAGGGGCTGGGACTGTGGTGGTGATTGGAGGTGTCGGGGGTCCACAGTCGGTGGAGCCCGCAAGGCAGGGTAGTACCACGTCTACCAGAGACTACCTTCCCGCCGAAATGTATGACACTTCCGACCTAGAGTCACTGTCAGATTGTGGAGATGACGGTGAAATTGATGAACTGTTTCACCAGAAGGGCTGGGACAAACGCCCATTACCTATGTTACGTGCACCGCAGGATTCCCCTATGTCAATAGGAGACAGCACGCCCCAGGTGCAAGCCCCGGAGTCTACGAGGAAGTCTAGTCCTCAAATTACCTTCCCACAATCTACAACATCGCCCGTCTTGGTGGCGGGGATGCAACGCGCATCACTATGAGCACCGAGAGAAAAGCCATCAGAGGTAGTGAAAGTACCTCGGCACCCGGAGGCCATCGTTCAACCAGGAGAAGGTGAGCGGGAAGCCATGCCTCCTTTGGCCAGATTGCAACAACTTTTCTCACAGAGAGTCCCCCGTGAGTATGGGTGGGAATATCCCTACTTGCCTCAGGACTTACTTTTTGAAGTTGAGGTCATACGCCAGAGATGGTATGACGAATTTGTTTGGGAAAAACTCAAAGTACCCCATGCACGAAGATATTTGCCCTGTTCGCCACCCGTGTCTAAAAAATGTAGGGACTGCAGAGCAGACTGGATGTGGGGCCGCCATATCAACGCAGACAAGGTGCGCATCTGCAGGAAAGATGGAGAGGATGCTGACTATTCGATTGAGGTTTTTGATAAACATCTGAAGCCCTTGTTCTTGCCTGACCCGAAGTTCTATTTGTGAGAAGAGACAATCTAGTGTTCCTGCCGAAGCATCCGAACTGTGCCCTAGTTTTTTATTTGGGCTTTTGTTTTCTACTCTTTGGAGGAATGAGAGCAGTTTTTGTTTGTTCTCTCTTCCTCACAGCTCAAAGACAGACTTTGGGGGTAGAATTAGTGTAGGGACGCAGGAAGAATGAAGATTGCACCAAGTGTCATTACCGCGGCACTGTCACCAGGTGGCAGTGTTGTGCAACGGCTGTTTGTTTTTTTTACACGCGCATCACTTTACTCATTGGAGCGAGTGGGTCTATTGGTTGATGGACCCATTCATTCCAAATTAACACAAAAATGTCAGGATGTGGCTTTTCTTGTGTGTTGTTTTTTTTTCCCCTTCTGCAGGAGATTCGTCTGTCAAGACTGCTGAGTATGGGGTGGTTCTTAGACAGTGAAGGTGTCATGGATATGCATTAATGTCTGTCTGCCATCTTACCTTTCCTCCTCATGTGTTCATCTTAGAGACCAGACCTCCTTCACCTGGCTTCCTTTATAATCTCCTCCCAGCCTGACTCCACCCCAGGCCCTATCACAGAACACTATATTAACCTGTGCACTGCAAGCCTGCTTTGCTGATCAACGTGTTTGTTAGGCATTGTGTGTTTGGGTTCCTGCCTGCGTGTGCTACGTCTGTCTCTCTGTTACGTTATTGGCTTGTCCCCGACTATCCCTGTCTGCTCGTGACCCTTGACCTTCGGCTCGTTCTTTCGTTATCCTTGTCTGCTTGTGGCCCCTGACCTTCAGCTTGTTATTCGGTTCTCTCATATCTTGTGCTGCTGCTTCCCCTCTTTTCCCCTTATCCTACGGGGCGTGAGCTAGGAAACTCCAGGGGCCGCGACCTGGTCCCAGCCTGCAGCATAACATCCTCACCACTAGAGGCCCTGGAGAAGACCTGCTGGGTCTTAGACTCCGCGCCCTGGGGAATCTTGGCTCTAGCTTCCGTTAGGATCCCGGTTGTGCTCCTCTGGTCCCGCTTTCCACAACCACCCAGTTTCCTATCCGCAGAAGCCAGCCATAGGGTTCACTACCTCGCGGTGCACTCCTGTCCCCCTACGGTGTGCATCTGTCACCTGGCCACAGGTGACCTTGACAGTTTGATCAGCCATGAACCCGGCTGACATCCCGCTCCCCGCGGATGATCCATTGCAGGGCATAGTTCGCAGACTTGAAACCCAGGAATCAAATCAGACTCAGGTGATGCGATTCCTCCAGGATCTGGCTTCTCGATTCGAGCAGCTTCAGGCCTCCTTGGGAACCCCGAATCCGCAACCCCAAGTACAACCAGCGGCTGTACCTATCGCACCAGTCGCAGCCTCACACTCACTAAGATTGCCAGCTCCGTTCCGTTTCTCTGGGGACTCCAAGGCCTGCAGGGGGTTTCTCAGCCAATGCACAATTCATTTTGAGCTTCAGCCTCAAAGCTTCCTGTCTGACCGGGCTAAGGTAGCCTATATCATTTCCCTCCTCTCCGGTGAAGCTTTGGCCTGGGCTGCCCCCCTGTGGGAGAGGAACGATCCGGTGGTTTCCAGCCTGTCCGATTTCTTGAAGCTCTTTCGTAAAATCTTCGAAGAGCCGGCTCGGGCCTCTTCAGCGGCTAGTGCTGTCTTACGTCTTCGCCAAGAATCTAGTTCAGTGGGGCAATATGCTCTTCAGTTCCGTATCCACACAGCTGAATTGAGCTGGAATAATGAGGCCCTGGTCGCTACCTTTTTACATGGCCTCTCTGACCGAGTGAAAGACGAATTAGCGGGAAGAGCCATTCCCGTCGGTCTGGACGATGTAATTTCTTTATGCAACCAGATCGACATTCGTTTTCAAGAGAGGTCCTTAGAAAAAAGACGCCAGCACTCTCTGGGTCCTAGCCAGTCTGAGCTCCCCTCCCTTCATTCCGTGGAGCATCCTCTACCTGCTGAAGAACCTATGCAGCTGGGCCGGACCAGACTAACCCCCGAAGAACGTGCTAGGCGCAGAACTCTGGGCTTGTGCCTCTATTGTGGGGGCAAGGGTCATTTTCGTGACTCCTGCTCGCTTCGTCCGGGAAACGCTCGGGTCTAATACATTTGGAAGGTGGAGTATTGGACCCAGAAACATCACCTTCTCGCCTGCTCTTGCCGGTGTTCCTTCATGTAGGCACTTCTCCTCAGTCAACCCTTGCATACCTGGATTCCGGGGCTGCCGGCAATTTTATGGATTGGAGAACTGCTTCTTCTATGAAGCTTACCCTTTCACCTCTCACTACCCCATTGGTAGTCTCGGTAATTGATGGCACTGTTCTCCCAGGGGGCCCTATTCGCTTCCAGACGCTACCCATTAGGATGTCGGTAGGGATTCTCCACCAGGAGTGGATATCCTTTCTTATTCTACCCAAGGCCTCTACCCCAGTTGTATTGGGCCTCCCTTGGCTACAGCTCCACTCTCCACATGTGGACTGGGTCTCTGGGCAGATCCTGGCCTGGGGTTCCTCATGTTTCTCCTCGTGTCTTCTCAAGGTGACCCCCAAGGAGAGTCTTCCGGTTGCTGCCACTTCTGTTTCTTCTGATCTTCCTGCTGCATACAGCGATTACCGGGATGTGTTCTGTAAGAAATCAGCTGAGGTGCTTCCTCCCCACAGCTCTTTTGACTGTGCTATTGATCTTGTCCCCGGAGCAACTCTACCCAGGGGTCGTACCTACCCTCTGTCCATCCCAGAGACCCAGGCCATGTCGGAGTATGTCGCAGAGAATCTGGAGAGAGGTTTCATCCGGAAATCCTCATCGCCTGCAGGGGCAGGGTTCTTTTTTGTTGCCAAAAAGGATGGTACCTTAAGACCCTGCATCGATTATCGGGGTTTAAATGCGGTTACTATTAAAAATCGATACCCCTTACCCTTAATATTTGAGCTATTCGATAGGTTGAAGGGTGCCTCCATTTTCACCAAGTTGGATCTCAGAGGCGCGTACAATCTCATTCGAATACGGGAGGGTGACGAATGGAAGACTGCATTCAACACTAGAGACGGGCATTACGAATATCTGGTGATGCCTTTTGGTCTGTGTAATGCTCCAGCCGTGTTTCAAAACTTTGTCAATGAAATCTTCAGAGATCTGCTGTACCAGTTTGTTGTCATCTATCTGGATGACATTCTGATCTTTTCTGAAAATCTGCTCGTCCACAGAAACCATGTCCGCACTGTACTTCAACGTCTTAGAGAGAACAATCTCTATGCCAAGCTGGAGAAATGTTCCTTTGAATGTTCTGAGGTCCTGTTTTTGGGGTGCTTCGTCTCATGTTCGGGTCTTCGTATGGACCCTGGGAAGGTCTTGGCTATCACCAACTGGCCTCTTCCTGCTAGCCTCAAGGCCACACAGCGCTTTCTTGGCTTCACTAATTATTATAGGCAGTTCATAAGGAATTACTCTTCCATTGCCGCGCCTATTATCGCTTTGACCAAGAAGGGTGTGAATGCCAGAGACTGGCCTCCCGAAGCTGTCTCTGCATTTCACAACCTGAAATAGGCCTTTGTTTCTGGCCCCCTCTTGAGGAGACCAAATCCTGGGAATGCATTTTTTATTGAAGTGGACGCTTCCTCAATGGGGGTGGGAGCTGTGCTTCTTCAAATCTTTGAGAAGAGACGCCAACCATGTGCGTTCTTCTCCAAAAAAAAATCTCAGGCAGAGAGGAATTATGCCATCGGTGATCGGGAACTTCTCGCAATTAAATTGGCGTTAGAGGAGTGGCGTCATCTCTTGGAGGGTTCCCCTCACTCCATAACGATCTTTACCGATCACAAGAATTTACAGTATCTACAGAATGCTAAACGTCTGAATCCTAGACAGGCCAGGTGGAGTCTCTTCTTTGCCCGTTTTAATTTCACGATTACCTACAAACCTGGTTCCTGCAACGGTCGGGCTGATGCGCTCTCTAGGTCATTTGACACTTTGGACGAGGAGTCCGCCCCTGAACCTGAGCCGATCATTCTAACCTCATGCATTGTTGCCCACTCTACCACCCTGAAGTCAAAAATTCCGCCTGGTAAGACCTTTGTCCCCACTGAGCTAAGAGCTAAGATCCTTCGTTGGGGACATGATTCTAAGGTGGCAGGTCATTCTGGATTCCTCCGATCCTTCCTACTCATCAGTCGTCACTACTGGTGGCCTAATCTCCGCTCAGACGTCAAAGACTACGTTAAAGCTTGTCATGTCTGTGCTCAGTCCAAATCCTCCACACAAGCTCCTGCTGGTCTCCTCATGCCCTTGCCCATTCCTAAGGAACCCTGGGCCCATATTGCCATGGATTTTATCACCGATCTCCCACTGTCTGAGAATAATACAGTCATTTGGGTGGTAATCGATCGATTCTCCAAGATGGCTCATTTTGTTCCTCTTCCTGGTCTTCCTTCTGCCCCTGCCTTGGTTCCCATTTTCATTCGAGAAATTCTCCGCCTACATGGGGTCCCTTCTCATATTGTTTCCGACAGGGGAGTCCAATTCACGTCTCGTTTTTGGAGAGCCTTTTGCAAATCCCTCAATATTGTCTTGGATTTTTCTTCTTCTTACCATCCCCAATCCAATGGACAGACTGAGAGGGTTAATCAGGAGTTAGAGGTCTTTCTTCGCACCTTTGTGTCTTCTCACCATGACGATTGGTCCTCTCTACTCCCGTGGGCAGAATTCTCCCATAACAATCATGTGAATACCAGTTCGCAGAAGACACCCTTTTTCACAGTTTATG